>CAEMYA010000417.1:864629-923015 GCA_903131615.1 Diplodus sargus | reverse complement strand
GTCAAGCTGTACATCTGTGTGTTATTCTTCCTAAAGCACAAACATGGTTGTTTTTCCTTGTATTTGCCATCAACCAAACATCAGCAGCATTACACTAATAAGGATAATGTGGGCTGTGAAATTCATTCAGCTTAGCAGTTGAGCCGTGCAGTGAGGTTTTGATGTGCTTTCAGGAAATCACCCATTAGAGCCTCCACTGAGTGGCCCCCACGGCCCCTGGAGCTAAAGACAGTGGACCAGCAGCCTGTGACCCACTTCTTTTGTGCCTTCATTTTATCAGCTCAAGAGGCTTTGTTTGTAATCATTCATGACCGATGCACCACCCCCAACATCCTAACTCCATCGCTACCCCTTCATCCACCACCAGTACGCACATACACGCACATGTATGTGTGAGGATGTTAATTCCTTAACCTTTAACCTCAGCTCACACTCATCTCGACCAAATCCTAATGTATCTTCAACTTTAATTTATGGCCTGACCCTCCATCTGTGAAACATATGATCCACATAAACACATCAAAGAGCATAACAGGTCCAGCTTGATGAGAAGAACTGATCTGAGTTCTTTATTTAATAGACTTAGGAAAAAAACATAACTGAGAAAAATACCTTTAAAATAAAAATTAGCCGCATGGCTTTGAAAAAAAAGAAGCCCAGGCTGATGGCCTGCGGGGATGAGTCATGACTAACTGCTGAGTCTAGTGTGACATATGGAGTCATGTGTACATCTGCCAAAAATGTGGCTATAATTAAATCGCTTTCACACTTTTTTTCTTTTAGCATTGTAACATATCTGAATGAATCTAATTTTAATTTGTCTTAAAATACACCACACTTACTAAATACTACATACACACATTACACAAAAAAACAGACAGATATCCAAAACAAAGAATACTGAAAATAATATGGGATATAGCCTAGTAGGTAAAAGTAGTAAAACACCATAAGTAAACATCCTGCATTCATAATTTAATCAAGTAAAAGCACATGAATATCATCAGCACATTGTACTTTAGTACCAGCATTGGTTTTATAATTCTGAGGGACTAACCTGGAAGCCTGTTAATGTTGAATGTGGAGCTAGTCTTAAAAACTTTTCATATCTGGTACTTTAATATACAGTATAACAGTAAAACACTGAATATGTCTCTCTGGAGTGGAATGAAACCAGCATAAAATGGAGACACTTAAGTACAGTGCAAGATGTCTACCTCAAAACTGCAGCACAGGAAGTCTAATAATACAGCATCTCAGCAGATCAGGTCATGTTCCACCACTGTGGATATGTACTGTATTATAGGAAGGCAATAAATACAATGAAATGAAGCAATAATAACATGAAACATACACAGGTAAATAAAACTCATGGAACAAACTCTAGCACACGGATACAGACCACAAACTTATATTGAAGGACTAATGTTTCAACGCTGTGTGTCTTCATCAGAGTCATTAACGTTTGAGATGACTCTGGCATCAAAACGTTAGTCTTTGAATTAAAGTTTGCGGTCTGTATCTATGTGCTGCAGTTAACTTTGGACTTTGTCTTTTGAGTTTTTCTTTCATGTCACAGAAGTGCCCTGCACCAGACAGGCTTCAAGCTTCATGTGAAGTGGTTGAGGCACACTAAACTCCTTTCTTTATTAAACACTCGCTTGGGCAACAAATTGTAAGTATAAAAAAGATAGCAACACAATTTAAGTAGTTCTTCAATGGGAACAAATGAGGAACAAATGAGGAATGAATGAGGAACTAGCTGGCAGTTAACCCTTAGTTAATTATTAACTTTTTGGAGTGGTTACTAATAACTTTACCATTAATCCATCAAGAAATTGACTCATTAATTACTAATTAGTCACTTCATGAGTGACTGTTCATTAGTTAACAAGTCTAATTTTCCCCTTTGTTCCTAACTCTTTCCTCTGTCCTTTCTTAATTAACCGATGATTAGTTAAGCCAGCTAGCTAGCTGCTTCATTTTAACTAACTACTACTCAAAATGTTGTAAGTAGTCAAAATATCATGGGACCTTATTTTTGGAAAAAAAATGTGTATGTCAGTGAATGGAAAGAGACAAATCGCTCTTCAATCCCTTTTGAATTGAAGTAAACATATAATGTTTGTGAAATTACATGAGAAAGTCATGAAAATCACAATTTGCCTTAATAAATTAAAATACCATCTAGTTTTGCGTGGAACTGCGTGAACTACATCGTCTTGCTCAATCTACACCAACATGGCCGCCAACTCGGCACAGAAAAGGTACTAAAAAAGATGAAAATCACAATAAAACTGACCAGACTGACAAATAGTGTTATGTGAAAGGGTGGTTTGTTAGTTTTGTGAGCTAGCTAATATACAGGAGCAGATCTACAATGTTTAAGTTACAAATGTTGGTGAATGTTCAAAGAGACACCTTCATTAATGTTGGCTGAGTCTTCTTTACAATTAATGATGTATTTTCAGTCTTCAGTCTTTTTCTTCTATTAGTTTTTAGACAAACTGTGACTTTCTTGACTTGGAAAATGATCTTTTGGATTGAAAAACATCATAATAACTAAAGCAAGATCAAAAAATAATTCGTATTAACTGCCATACAACGGTTTTCTGAAATATGGTCCCATGGGTTCCACCGGAAGGGGCGTGGCTTCATCTCTCTATTTAGCCACTTCTTAGCAACCGCCATTTTAAAGAAAGTAAAAACTTTCTAATTACATTGTGGGACATTTAATGATGTATTTTATGTCGTTGGACAACATATCTTAACCCTGTGGTAACCACTGACCTTATTTCAGGCATTTACCGGAAACTCTTTGACATGAGAGAACCGGAAGTGAAAACATGCTAACACGAGCTGATTTCCAAGTTCTAGGACTACAAACTAAAACACTCTTATTTACTATCAAAGTAATATGTCATATAGGAAAAACAAAACCCATCATCATAGTTTAGGTTTTACGGGTCAATTTATGTAAAATATACATTAACGTGTTTTTTCGAACGTCACTGGGTTTTTTTTGGCTTCATCATCAACGGCTGCTGCGTCACTGGAGGTACCAGCCTGCTTCTTCTCTTCTTCACGTGCTCTTTTTGCTGGATGTCACAGATGTGTGTGTGAGGCACCAAAATATGGCGCTATCATTTTCAGCCAATGGGCTGGCCGTTTGTAACAGGTCGCAGCTGGCGTCACTACCGTGGCGGGAGCGCGCGTCGAAGACGGCAAAGAGGTTGAGAAGGCATCGGGACCGCGCTCATCTGTTTGGCTCGGCGGATGCCTCCGGTGTAACAGGCCGATCATTATGGGGGACCGAGGACCCCGGGACGGGATGGACCATGACCGAGCGACCGCTTCGGAGAGCCCCACGAGGCGGTTTATTCCGGGATAAGAATATTTAGTGTGTCCGATCACAGGGAGCCGGGGAGCGAGCTGCAGAGGAGGCGGCGCTCGCCGGGATTCAATCAGAGCCGGAGTTGCGGCTGGTGGCTTAACGAGGAGAACAGGACGTGAGCGAACTCGGAAGACAGCAGTTTACAATCGAACCGGATCCAGCTCGGAATTGCGGGGCGGGGGGGTGATGGATGAATTGTCGATTACAAGCCGGTCCGGTCAGCCCAACCCTGTCGGAGCAGGGTGGGTTCATCCGGAGTGAAATCACTCGGCTCTCATCTGTTGGCTTCTCCTCCGCCGGGCGGCGATGTCCGCTTTCTGCCTCGACCTGCAGACGTCTGCCGTGGGTTCAGCACCACTGGAGCTGGACAGCGACTGCATGGAGCCCCGGGCCAGCCCTGCCGCTCAGGAGCCCGGCGGCGTGCAGGGTCACCCGCTGCGGCACACCGGCTCCGGAGGCCTCGGCATGGCCTTGGAGGAGGAACTGGCCATGCTTACCGGGGACCGGGGCGACGAGGACCAGCTGTCGGACCTAGAGACGCCTGCGGTGGGGCACAACGCAGACTTGCTGTCGCTCTTCCGTCAAAAGGAGAAAGACTTGGTTTTAGCTGCTAAACTCGGCAAAGCGCTGCTGGAGAGAAACCAAGACTTGACCAAGCAATATGAGAAAATGCACAAAGATCTCAACGAGAAATTAGAGGTAAAGTAAGAAGAGAAAATATAATTCGCTCAAGTTTTAAGCCTGTCTGGTTTCATCCAGAAAATGCCTGAATACTGGAGAGAAGTCTGGGCCTTCAGGATGTAAACAAACGGAGGAGGATCATAACAAGTGCTGCCTGTAGAGCTCCACATCCAGGCTGCTGCTGCCCTTTTTAAAGAAGCACTGTGTAGTTTTGGATGAGAAATTCATTTTAAATTCAAACATAGATATATTCATCCCTTCCGCAACTGAATAAACAGGCTGTTCTAGAATGGTGGCAGGGTCCGCCACATGTAAACAAAGTAAAACATGTATGAAATTGTGTTCTTTAAGGTCAGTGGGTTCATTCAGTTTATTCAGTCATGAACACAAAGAGTGTTTTTTTTTATTTAGTTTGTTTTTATGAAGATCTGCCTCTTCTGAACAAAATGTCCTCCCCAAAACTACGGAGCGCACCTTTTGTTTGTGACATAATTGCACCAAATATGCTATTAAAGGTGCACTATGTAGTTTTGGTGAAGACATTTTAATCACAAGAGACGGATCTTTATTGCTAAATCAGCCAACTCATGATCGAACAAACTGACCTTAAAGAAAAACACAATTACATACTGATTTGCTTTGTTTATGTGTGGCGGACCCTGCCACCTTTCTAGCTTCAAACAGAGTTCTGTGGACCTTTACTTTCCTCTGAGAGCAGCGTGTTTATTCAGTTATGGAACAAAATGAATATTTCAGAGTTTGTATTATAACCTCATTAATATTGTAAATATGAAAATCCTCCCAAACTACACAGTGCCCCTTTAACATCAGGTGTTTTTAAAACTTGCTGGTCATTCTGATGTAAAGAAGTCAGCTTCTCTGTCCTTTACGATGACTTACAGCCAGGCGTAAAGAAAAGTGTTGTTTATTTCACACATGATGTTTACAGTGAATGCTGCACAGCTGAGCTTTTGTTTGTGCTGTTTTTCAAAATCCTTCACACAAGCCAACACGTGGCCGGAGACGGAACACAAAGACTAATCCTGCGGCCGACTACTGTATCTACTGTACATCTGTTCAGCCCTTTGATCCACATTCATGCTCATGTTGCAGCTCAGAGGAATAAGCTGCCTCTTAATATCATTCTCCGTCTTATCACTGATGTTGTTACATCTCCTGTTCTACCAGCATTTTTTTGTGATCTTGTTCTGATTCTCTTTGATCCCTCCTTTTGTTTGGGGGGCATTTACACAGAGATGAAAATAGTTGGCACAGCTGCTTCCACCTTGGATTTAACCACACCAACCCCCCCATCCAAACCCTGGCAGCCGCCGGTGCTGCAGTGCATCTGTCCGCTGTCCGTTGCCACCCAGAGAATATAAAGAAGCTTCTTGTTAGCTGAACTGTCGCTCCAGGTGCTACTGGAACAAGACAGCCTCAGTTCAAAATCTCTAGATTACATGTCTGAATTTGAGCCTGTCGTAGAGGCTGGTTCTGCCTTTCTCATGTCTTGATTTGTGGAAAGAATTCTGTTTCTGGTGTACAGCTCGATAGTCAAACTTTCTTTATCCTTAATGTTATGTTTTATGTTATTGGCACCAGAATTTAAATCCTGAATTCAGCATAGGAGGTAAAAAAAAAGGCAAGAAAGGCAATTTGAGCCCTTGAATAAAAGCTGAATTGTGCCTTTATTGTACAGTAATGTTTATAGAGATAAACGAGTCGCCACCCTTTTTGTCTTCAACACAGTGAAAGACTGAGCAGAACTTTTTCAGTCTATAGAAGCACCAGAGTCTCTGTGA
The DNA here is from genome assembly GCA_903131615.1 of Diplodus sargus. Lineage (NCBI taxonomy): Eukaryota > Metazoa > Chordata > Actinopteri > Spariformes > Sparidae > Diplodus > Diplodus sargus. The sequence continues at coordinate 917,138 of CAEMYA010000417.1, read as the reverse complement.
GGTCTCAGACTTTGTCCCACCCATAATGATCTCATTGTAGTAAACTGAAGCCAATACAGTAAATCAGGTCTGACCCTCTCTCCCCTCATTCACATGCAGCACTTGGAGCAGGAGAAGCACGAGTTGCGACGACGTCTGGAGAGTCGAGAGGGCGAATGGGAGGGCCGTGTGGCCGAGCTGGAGACGGACGTCCAGCAGCTGCAGGGCGAGCTGGAGCGCCACCAGGTCCAGCTGAGAGAGGCCGACAGAGACAAGACCAAGGCCATCAGCGAGCTCTCCGAACAGAACCATAGACTGCTGGAGCAACTCAGTAGGGTGAGGAGCAGTGTGTGTGTGTGTGTGTGTGTGTGTGCTTCAGGCAGCCTGGGCCAGTGTGCATGGAAGATTTAATTAGTCTGAGCTTTGAGTCACTGTGTCACATGGTCTTAATGCTGCTTTAAACACCCTTCCACCCAGTGTGTGTGTGTGTGTGTGTGTGTGTGTGTGTGTGTGTGTGTGTGTGTGTGTGTGTGTGTGTGTCTTCCTGGCCTGGCCTCGGGGCCACTCAGTCCAGTTCTAGTCTGCCTGGCTGACATGACACAAGATGCTCAGCCAGGTGAGGACTCATCACCCCTCAGGAGGGGATTTGCCTCCATCCGGTCGGTCCCCCTCACATCTCCACCTGAATTATGCCAACTCATCAATATAAAAGTGGCACTTCTGGGTCTTATGCTGAATTATTTAGAATGATTGGACTGCACACTTATGCAATAGCACTCTGCATATTGACAGGTAATTTGAGTGCAGTTATTAAACCAGGCAGAGCAGAAAAGATCCAGTTCAGACAGACTGAATGATGGACAGACCGACATATATTAACATCGATCAGCCAGAACATTAACGCCACTTATTCTGCGGGGGAATCCTTTGGCGCTGGTATGTATGTGGACACCACTGAACACACGCCACCCATCCAAACACTGTTTCAAACCAGGTAAACCCCCTGATGGCCGTGTCCCGGCCCAGCAGGACAGTGTGCCCGAGCAGTGGCTCGAGGAACGGGACAAAGAACTCAGGGCGTTGACCCGGATGAGTCCAGCATCTGTGGTACATCCCTCAACAAGTTTGATCCTTGTAGGTCCCACCTCGCAGCCTACAGGACTCAAAGCATCTGCCACCAATGTGCTGGTGCCAGAAACCACAGGACGGCCCAAATGCCTTGACGGGTTGGAGTCAAATCTGATCCCCCACTGGGCCTCCATGGGTCCGACTCGTTCAGGGGCGTCTCATGAATGCTCGATTGGATTGGGATCTGGGAGTTTGGAGGCCATGTTGACACCTTGAACTCTTTGTCATGTTCCTCAGTCCGCTCCTACGGGAGGTGGGCACTGCCGTCAGGGAGGTCAGTCGGTCTGAAACGATGTTTGGGTGGGTGGCGCATGTCAAGCAGCATCCACATGAATGCCAGTAAACAAAGTTTGTAAAGGCTGATCGATGTGTACATACAGAACACATACATACAGCAGCACTCAGGGTTGTCCTGAGGCTACGTCCTTGATGATGTCATTTACTGCACGCTAATCAAAAGATACTGAGATTGGCAGTAGATGCAGATTGATGGAGCTGAGATTGCTAGCGTTTGTAGCCACAGCTGATTAAGCCCAGATAAGCAGCTCAGTACAACACCTCAATCTGCTCCATCAACACCGAAACAAAGACACTTTGTCCATACAGAGTGGACCCTGAGGTGAAACACCGCCTCAGCGCCTCCGCAATGAACTTTATCTTTGGGAAACTTGCTAATGAGACAATATAAGACAGGTGTTTTACACTTTTGTGCTCTCTTCCACTATAATTGCTGTGAACGAATATTTTGCATCCTTTCATCCATCTTCCACTTCCCCAACTATTTATACTATTTTCAACTTTTATCTGCTCGTTCATTCTCAAACAAAAAACTCAGAAAAAACTCTTGATACATTATGAAATTTATTAAACGTTCCAGACTGTCCATAGAAATTCAAGCCATTAATGCAGTTTAACTCCTGACCTAAAGTTTACTCTGCATCCTTCAACCTCACCCCGCTTTCATTACTGATTATACTTTTCAGCTTCCAGCTTTCACACCACAATTTCTCCTTCAGAAATTCTCCTCTCTAGTTGGTGTAATTATGGGATTGGCCTTGATTACACCCTTGGTGTGTTGGTAAATTGATGTCCCTTCCATGGTCGCACGGTTTGTCACTACATATTATGTTTTGGTTTCCCAAAATGTGTGGCTATTAAAGGTCTACGTCAAAGCGATGATCTTGCTTTCCAGGAGCAGATCTGCATCGTGCTCCCAACCCAGTCAGAGGGAGATACAGCTGTAATGAACTGTTGTTGTCAGCTGGCAGTGGGTACCAGGGGGAAGTTACATCTCAGGATGCCCCAAAGCAGTGAATAGAAAAGTTGACAAGCCTGCACAGGTCCTTTGATAACCCCGTCAGCACTGCTGTCTATAGCAACACTCACGCTTGGGCGTGTTGTTTCCCTTCCTGGGAGAAGATATGATCTGCTGCCAGGCGCACGCTGCTCAGGGAGGAGTCGCTCTGTGCAGTTTCTTTTAACCCCTGAGCTAGCTGCCGTGCAGAGCGGCTCTCCTTCTCATCTTGATCAGAGTAAACCAGCCTCCCGGCCTCATCTTAGCCCCAGCATCATCATCACATTGCAATCAGGGACTGTGCTGGACCGGTCAGTCGTTATAGATCTAAGCAGGAGCATGCTCTCAGCATAATTAAACTGCGTTTAATTTAATTGAAAACCTGGGTGAGGGAAATCTATAAAGATATTTCCAGAAAGTGGTCTGTGTTGTGTTTTGGGTTGGGAGCATATCTTGTGGTTTTTTTGTGACTCAGTGAAATTTATGAGACCTAATTGACTGCATCGATCCAGATCCCATGATTCAGAGGATTGGGCAGACTGAGGGAGACCTGCTGGGTAATAGAATAAATGAGGTCAGCCACAGTGCTCGCTTTCTCTCTCATTTCATCCCTCGTTCTCTCTATTTGTCTTCCTGTCTTCTCTTTCTCTCTCCGTCTCTGTCTTTGCTCATTAATAGGCAATAGGCTGTGACTAAGTGCTGTTAACCGTTTACAGCTCTGAGTGAATAGAGCCGGTGTAAAACTGCCCCGAGGAAGCTCTGTGGTAGTGAATCCACTGGAGGCCGGCTATTTTCATCTACCCTCCTCCGACGGGACGGTGTTATTGTGATCTACATCGGTCCGTCTGTGGCATCCTGTTGGACCCGTCCAAAAACTGTGGACCAGCACATGTTTCCTGTGCTCTGCCCGCAAGACTGTGAGCCTGTTAGTGTAGTGAATTTGTGTGCAGAGTAACAAACACATCTGCCGTTTCTCCACCAGCGACGAGTAATAACTCACTCATCAATTAACAAACTCAAGTTTAAATTATTGGAAATAAAAATGTAGAAATACATTTTTTCCTCCTAATTAACTACCTCCTTTTCTTTTGCATTAAATTATTTAAGAGTTGATTTCAGATTTTTGTTACTTCAAAACCAATTTCATTTCAAGGAATTTGTTTGCTCTCCATACATCACCTTCTTTTCAAAAAGGGGAATTTCTAAACTAAACCTCGTCGCCACAGATGTAAACGCAGTGTATCTCCCTCCCAACAACTCAGGAATCACTTCTTAACCGTGGCTTCAGTTGGCTGCAGCGGGACGACCTTGAGGGGGGGCGGGGCACTCCGTGGGAAGTGATGTAAGTCTTAGGGCGAGGTACTGCGCTGAGGGGATTAGGCTGTAATCTGTGCTAATAGCCTTGCCAAATGCAACCAGGCAGGAACCAAAACAACTCCAGTCCATACTCTACTTAATTAATAACAGCAGGTAACTTAGATGTTTGAGTTAATAAGATGTCAGAATTGAGCCCCTGGCTCTGTCGTCTTGTCTTTGGCTGACACGATTACCCCCTGTGGTTTTTCCTCTTTGGGTGAGAGAGTTATAAAACTTCGCATTATATTCAATATACTCTGAAAAGATAGACCCCCCGTTAATCCAGGAGTAGAGCCCGGGGGGCGGTGTGTGCAGGTCTGTGTGGCCCCTGAGTGTGAGAACAGCCAATCACGTCAGACCTAATCTGATCAGAGTGAACCAGCAGGAAGGGGACCTTTGTCTAATTACATTACCACACATGCTCAGAAGCCTGTGGATGCACTGACTCAGGCGTAAGTGTCTGCAGGTTTTATGGCCACAGTCAATTCTACTTCTCTAAACCTTGAGCATTCACCGAACGATGACAGCCGCCTCCTGTGACTCATCAAAGCGTATTTACGGTTATTTAGTTTTTTTTTGTCTTGTCATTTACAGCGTCCTGGCAGGCGTAACGTAAGCGTCTTTAAGATGACATGTGACGTGATGTTGTGTCTGTATCCACATCGCACACTTCACAGGATTCGGTTTTACAACCTTTCCTGCTGAACGCGGTCGCTGGGCATCAGTCCAGCCATCAGCTTCCATCACGTTCAGTCACTGGAGCACAAAGCGTCTGCCTCCCGTCAGCCTAAGGTGGCTGCTCGCTCTCCGGGATCAGCTCGGTGACCGGCGCACACTGTCACTCACTGAGTATTTTGTTACGCAACCGTTTCTTCCAAAACGTGGGGTTGCCCATCCTCCATAGGTCTAGACGAGGCAGCGCTCTGTGAAAGTGACTAAGGAATATACCAGAAGCATTGAGACCACAAGACGCGGCTCCGCCAATCCTGCTTCCCCCCCCCCCCGGTTGCTATGACAACCGGGGTGACATGCAAATTGAAACTCCATGTGGTGTTACCATGGGAATGCGCTCCACAGAATGACACAAGGATGCAGAAAGCTTTGATGCTGCGCCACCGAAGACCTTTGATGCACCTGCAGTCACGCAGCCGCAGACCGCCTGCGACTCAGTCAACTTCATCTTCTTTTCATCATCGTCTTCATCTGGACACTCGCTCGTGTAAAAGTCAGAGTAATCGGGCTGTAACGGGAACACGTCTCCCTGCTGAGCCCTACTTTGCGTGCCCTGGATTTTGCCTCGGCAGTTCCGATTTGCCCCTGTTTGTCCTGTCCGGGCTGATATTGCCTGATCTGGGATCTGAGGAATTTATGCGCAGATTAAGTGAGTCTCTGCAAATCAGGCAGTCTGCAGTCATCTCTCCGTGCTTTTTTATTCCCACACGATCTAAATCTGTCAGCGCAGTGGGTCAGTGGGTCGGATGTCACGTTAACCGCGGTGACCTGTTGCTGCACCGGCCTCCACATCTGTTTCCCTCACAGAGAGACAGCATCCTGTCACACATCTGGCCTGGAAACCAAATACACCCAGAGACATTATCTCATAGTGACACAATAGAGTGACATAAGACTTTAGAGAAACTGTAGTTACAAATACATCTTGAATTTGTTTCATGTTTTCATTTATCAGAACATTTCAGTTGTAAAATAAAGCCGTTAGTTGCACAATAACACCGATCAGAAAGTTGTTATGGGATGCTCAGATTTTGAGTATAGACTTTCTAAAGACCAGTTTTAAACATTTAAACAGTTAAATAATATGTTAAGTCTCTTTTGTCATGTGAAGAATCCACTTTTTCTCAGTTTATGTCATAAAAACTTCCTTTTACCTCACATTAATTTCCTGGATATCAAGTTTGACCGTCATTGATTCTTAGAAATCAAGGAAAATTGGAAATATTTATTTGCAGTAAAATTACACTACTGTACTGTTCTTAAGTACAATTTTGAGGATTTTGGGTATTTCCATTTTCTGCTACTTCGTCTCCACTACTCTGATTTGAAACAGTTACCAGTCAGATAAAAAACAGTACTCAAGTAAATTGTATTTTGTTTCGTCACTGGTTGTTCAAATTTTTAAAACCAAGATTTTAAATCTTAACAGCAGGTGAATATCCCTCTCAAATTAGTTGGTCTTCCATCCACTCAGCGTGAGGCGTTATCCTTAGGTTTTGTGAATGACAACTTTACTTGTTCTCTTTGAACTGTTCGGAAGTATGATAATTAAGCGTCACTGAAGCCGTGATTTAATCCAGGTTTAATCACTACACAGGTTACAGGTTTTATTTTCCAGTCTTGTGCAAGCAATTTAAAGTAATTTTATAAAAGTAATGTCTTTTCTGGAATATCTTTGCGTTGCATGGTGTGTGATTTATTATTTTTTCTTTCGGCACGATGTTCCTTGATCACAGCAGAGCACTCACAGCACCTCCACACAAAGTGCTGCATTATTACTTACTGCTCAGAGCTGAAGCAGAGCCGTCCTGGCAGCTCGTCCTTTCCAGAGACTCCCAGCAGGATGGAGACACACAGACTACAACCGGTGTTGGCTGAGGACAGAAGTGAACCGAAGCGAGCTGATGCGTCCTCGCGACCAGCTGTTGAGCGTCCTCGCGTCTCCCTGTGAGCTCCTGAAGCTGCAGCAGTGTGTAGTGCCATCTAGAGGCTGAGCTGCACACTGATGCAACTCATCTCAGTCTCACTCCCAGTGATTAAAAGAAAAAAACAGAACAATATTATGTTAATGATCATTTTAGAGTCGGACGTGTGTTGATTCCTTTACAGCTTGCCTCCGTGATGAACATGTAACTTGTGTCCTATGTGCAGAACAGCTGCTCCCTGTTCTCACGGTGTCTTTGACATGTTTACTTTATGTTCAGCCGTCTCACTGAGCTGTACAGAGTGAGTGTTTTTTAGGATTTTGCTGTTGCCATGGCAGTGATGATAACGCAGCTTCCTGAGTGCAGCTCTATGCTAATGAATTCCCCCGCCAGGCTCTGTATGGCCCGATCCTACCTGTCCAATGAGCTCAACTGATGCGCTGACCCCGACGCCGGGCTCGACTGTACAAACGCCGAGCAGAGGACTGTTTTGAGGCTTTTAAAAAGGGCCGTGACATTCGGGTGAAATTGGCTTTCAAACGCACCGCTGACAGGAACAGGCAGCAGGGAGTAACACTCTGTCAGCGACGAACTGTACGTAGTGAACATCAGCGTGTTTATGAGTCACCTCAGCGTCTGTCTGAAGGAGCACAGACAAAAGAGCTGGTGTATAATCCGTCTAATTTAACCGAGCAGTTAATGTAAACACTTCAACAATGTGTCTGTAATGTCAACATTATCGTAAAACAAGAATTAAAGGATTGCTGCTGCAAATGTGAAGAAGAGTCTCCAGTGGGAGCTGTGTGACATCGAGTCATAGAAGTCTGAAGATGACAAACAGCTGTTGAAAGAAATTCAAACTTTTAATATTTACAGTATTAATGAACTCATAGATAGATTCATATCTATCTTTTCCTTGAGTGAATAAACAAGCTGCTCTCAGGGGAAGATAAGGTCTCAGAACACTGGTTGAAGCTTGAAAGGTGGCAGGGTCCGCCACATATAAACAAAGTAAAACAGTGGGAAACTGTGTTGTTCTTTAAGCTCAGTTTGTTTGTTCAGTGTATTCAGTCAAGACAGTTTGATTATCTAGTTTGTTTTTAGGCAATGAAGATATTTCTCTTCTCCTTAACATTTACTTTCCCAATACTACAGAGTGCACCTTTAAATTGGCAGTGTTGTAGCTCATTATAAAGAGTGTAATGGCTGTAGAATAATGACACCATCAGCGTTTAGACCGGCTTCCCGTTGTGTTCGCCACCGCCCATAAAATCTCCTGGATAAATGAAGGCTGACTTGCGATCCGGTCGGTTCTACCTGCTCTCACTTCTCTATTACAGACTAAATGGTTTGTGTTGTGTTGTTGGTAGCTGCTTCTCTGAGGAAAATGTAAAGTTTTATTTTGCAACAGTGGCACCAACGATAACACCAGTTGGAGATACAAGAAGGGAAAATGTCTTTTTTTCCACTCTAACAGTCCGACGATGTTCAGAGCTGTCTGAAGTACGAGCAGACACATTTCAGACAATTGTTGACTCAATATTTCTCTCTTTTTCCTGTCTGTCTGTCTGTCTGTCTGTCTGTCTATCTGCATCCATCCAGGCTGCAGAGGTGGAGAGGCAGCTGTCCACTCAGGTCCATTCATTACGGGACGATTTCAGGGAGAAGAGTATGTCTACAAGCCAGCACATGACACGACTAGAGACTCTACAGGCTGAGGTGAGCCGCCATCGCTGCCGTTTCTCCTTCATATATCACTTTATACTCAGTGCAGATGATTGAATTGGACTTTCTACAGTGCACACAGCTTGAGCACCCCATCAAAAACGAGACACACAAAAAAAGAAATGGAACAGAGACAGAAAAGTGCAGCTGTTTGCAGGCACTGGCATTCAGCTTGAAGCCGGAGTACCTGAGACGACAGCAGCTCCCGAGGGAAGGAAAGCGAGACTGTGTAACTTCTGAGAGAATAAACAACACCAAACGAGCAGTTCAGTATCAACAGATCGGCTGAAATAAAACGCACTCTTGTTCATTTAAATTCACCGAGGAGTTTCCCTGCTACAGTCTTGGTGGCTAATGTGAGCTAACATTAGTAAACAAAGTAAAATTCAATGTCCCGTCTTCAAGCACCTACCGCTTCAGTGTTTTTCCACAGAGCGGTCCATCTCCTGTGGCAGGAGGGTGCCTGATTCTGTTTTCATGACAGCGGGAAGCTTGTCGTTAAATCGTAGCCTGTCGAGCAGCATTCAACGCAATCAGTGTGCTGACAGGAGGGATGTAACGCCAAAGCAGCGTCTGTCTCTCTGTGTACCACTGCAGAACATGTGCGATTGTTGGTAGATGAGAGAGGTGAGCGAGGGGAGATTGGTCACCAATTAATCGATCAATGATGTCATTGTAAAGAAAAAATGTACAAATGTCACCAAATATTGTTGAGCATTTGGGGCGTTAAGTCTATGTGTGGGAAACACTGCACTCAGAAAGTTACGCAGCCCCGTCTTTAATCGAAGGAGCGGAGAATGGTGTTCACCTGCACTGCTGATAGAAATTTCTGGGAAGTGTCTACTCCTCCAGGGCGGCTATGAAATTTATCTCAAATATTTTCCTCTCTTTATCTTTATCTCTCTCCTCACCCATTCCTCCCCCCTCTCTTCCCTCAACCCTCCTTCACTCTTGGCCGGAGCAGCAAGGGCTAGAAGTGAGTGTGGTTACCGAACGGTGTCCGTCAGCCCGACTGCATGCTGCATGTAACGCCTTGTAAAGTAATAGAAACAAGGATTGCACCATTATAACTCCCCCTGTGTCCAATTAAACGAGTGGACGACGGGGCAGAGCAACACTTTATTGTTATTGCAAATTATTGAATCTCATGCTGGATGAAATATCGACTCTTTCAACCTTTCGATGCTGTTCACATTTAATGTCAAATCCCTGTCTGACATGTCGTTAAGGCAATCCCTGTTTCCTCATATCATGCATGAATAACATCCTCTGTTGTCACGGCCTGAGATGTGTTGTGATGTCAGTCTTGTTGTGTATGATACCGGCCGGATGTGTCATGAACAAGAGTTTCTGTTAGAGCACAACAACAGTTCAGATTTCCCCGTAGCTCCTCTTCAAAGCGGCGCAGAAAACACCCAGACTGCAGAGCCTCGCGCTATAATTGGAAGAAAAGGCTACCGCTCTATATTTAGCTGAGATACTGCAATGTCTGGGTGCTCCCACTTTTCTAATGCGTTTCCTCTATATGACATGTGCCGATGACTAACACTTTCAGGCCTCTATACGTACGACGAGAGAGACTAGCAGCCCCTAAAAATATCCCAAACCTGGCACTGTGGATGCTCATGACGGTGAACACAACTGATCCACATGTAAGCTCCTGCGCTGTGAAGTAGGTTACCAGATGTAGGTCAAAAGCAGGAGGGATAAAAATGAACAAAAGCTGATGTTTGTTTAATGGGGAAAGCTGCTCAGGCAGATACAAGCCAGAAACAACTCACAGGAAGTCTGCTGCAATGCTAACTGTCAGTAGAGAAAGGCTGGTACAGATGCATGGAAGGCTGATACTTGATGAAGCTTTTGTGGAGACGGTAACATTTTACCAGGACATTCCTGAAGACGAGGGTGGCAACTAACGCCTACGCCCGTGCTAGGCAACACACATTCTTAAGGCCAGTGGGAGTACTTTTTAATCTTGTGTAAGAGCCCAGCTCGCCTCAGACTAAGACAAACAACAACACTTAGGATCAGGAACCGTAGCTGCCCCATCTGTCCGCTGGTCAGCCGGGAATTCTGAACCATTCTCAGTCCAGTTAATGCCTGTTTCCCATGGCGTACGTTAGATTAAGATGCTGTCGGAGAGGAAGATGGAGCTAGAGCGGCGGGTGCACGCCATGCTGGAGGAGAACGAGCTGCTGCAGAATACAGTGGACGACCTCAGAGAGAGGACGCTGGTGTTGGAGAGGCAGAGTCACGAGAAGGACCTACAGGTGCGTTAGATCTTTAGATCTTAGGGTAACTTCTATAGATAATGTCAGCTAAATTCTTTGGTATTTTTTGTTACAATCCTTCCTTTAAATATTCGACTCAGCCATCAGAACTTTACAGGAACTCCATGTATATTTTGCACTGTTGGGTCCTAAGTTTTGCCTCCTTCTGGTTGTGTCCAGTTACGGCAGAGCCAGCTGGAGCTCCACGAGGTCCAGATGTCCCACAGGCAGCTGAGCGCCCAGCTGGAGGAGCTGTCGGATGAACACAGCCTCCACAGCCTCACCCCGCACCCCTCCAGCCTGCTGTGTGAGATCGAGCAGAGCATGGAGCAGGAGGAGCAGGAGCAGGAGAGAGAGCAGGTAAGCGACAGGAGGATTGTGTGATCGTAAAGAAGATCCCTGTCAAAAAAACCTGTGCTGTTTCTGTTTTTAAACCCTGCGCCCACTGCTTGTCTGTGCAGCTGCGTCTCCAGCTATGGGAGGCCTACTGTGAGGTTCGCTCGCTCTGCTCCCATCTCCGGGGAAACGACGTCACGGACTCAGCGCTGTCCACCGACTCTTCCATGGACGAGTCCTCGGAGACGTCATCAGCCAAGGATGTGCCTACCGGGAGCCTCCACACCAGCCTGCTCGAGCTACGGAGGCTAACACAGAATCTGCTGGATGGCAACGAGTCCACGGTAAAACAAAAAAACACTAGCAACTATTAAAAAAAGGGAGGTAGAGCCTAATTCTAGGGCTGTAGTGATTACATAATAAATCCCCCTGGTCATTTGGTATCATCATGGGAAAAAAAACAGACACTAATCCAGGTTACCATCGTGAGCTCCCAGTCATTTTATTAGTTTTTAAGTTGTCAACTATGTTGCTTAGTTAATATTTACACCATGACAACAACAGATCAGTAACTGTGACATCATCAGAACAAACCCGTCAGTAGCTGTCAAGAATCATAACTCAGTGACAGTTTAAAGGTGCAACACGTAAGAAATTTATTTGAATAAACAGTTAAACACCAACACTTCCCTTCTAGTCTGGATCGCTAGCTGCATAGCTAACTGAGCTTGAAGTTAGAAGCAGTTAGCAGTTACTCTGGTGTTTGGCTGCTTTCTCTGTGAAGGATGAGACCACAGACCCACATTTAATAAGATATTTCCCAGAACTGTATTATGAATTTATTATTTTGGACCTCTGGCTCCTATAAAGTGAAGTGTTAGTACTTAAGTAGAAACAACACTTAATGATGCTTCCTCTGAAGGCATTTTTATGATATCAGACGTACAGTAAACTGTGTTGTGTTGTGTGTTGACAGGGCTCGAGGCGCAGCGATGAGGAGGCTCTGGAGGAGCAGGTGAGGAAGCTGGGAGAGGAGCTGAGGGAAGTCAGAGAGCTGTACGAGACGGAGCAGGACAAAACACGCAGCAATGATGACGAGGCGCTGCACCTGCACAACCAGGTAACTGACTTCAGTCACACACAGCGGTGCATCTGCTCACACATGCAACATTCATGTAAGCCCACATCGATGTGACATAAGAGATGAGACGGTGAAAAAAGAGGCGGAGATCGTCGCAGCGAGGCTCTGCTGCTGCTCACCGTGTGAAAAGTGTCAGACGGCCCTCATTAATTCAACGTCACATCCAGCCTGTCTCGGCTGAGTAACGTTGCATTAAGGAGCGCTCATGTCTAAGAATAACATTCGGTTGACACACTGCTGCAGATGTAGTCCTCCACAGTTTGTGTCCGGTGTGAACTTGATGGATGGTGTTTGTAATATAAGGACATGACTTCAACCTTGTCTCCTTTCTGCCAGGACAGCTCACTCTGTCTCCTGCGGGTCTGAAATGCCATCTTACATGATTTACACAAAATAAGCTACACATACACACACACACACACACACACACACACACACACGCACACACACACACGGGTCAGTAATTTTTCCCATCAAACTGGGTCAGCTAAACATCCATCTCAGTGTGTAACGCTGACGTTAGAGGACCGGATGCTGAATGTTTAATGTGCGGCCAGCGACTCAAGCGTGCGTGTCCTTCTCCCCTGTGACCTGCAGATGGCGCTGCTCTCGGTGGAAATGTGCTCTCTTCGGGAGGAGAACGAGCGGATGAAGACGATGGCCGAAATCCGAGAACCCAGCGAGCAGCTCCAGAGTGCTATCAGAGACAGAGACGACGCCATAGCCAAGTACGGTCACATCACATACGCATCTAAACTTTCTTCATCAATATAACGTAGAGTTTTAGGGAAAAGGCACAACAAGGTTCTTTTTTTTATTAGAGCCAAGCTAAATGGCTAAAAAGACAAAACAGACGAAGTGGACTAGATACGCTGGGGCCGATTGGCAGACAAGACACAGGTGAACACATAAAAAGGAAATGAAAAGCCACATACGACACATGAGGGCAGAACTTCAAAATAAAACAGGAAATCACAGAATCAGAAAATGAAACATGACACAACGTCTTCATTTGTGACCTTAACGAAAAGGCTGGAAAGCTCTTTTTTCCCGTTTAAAGTATTTATGCTAAGCTAAGCTAAATGTCCGCTAACTGGAGTCACTCGTTGACACACTGTGTCTTGGTACCCTGCAGGAAGAAAGCGGTGGAGATGGAGCTGGCCAAGTGTAAAATCGACATCATGTCTCTGAATAGCCAGCTCCTGGACGCCATCCAGCAGAAGCTCAACCTGTCGCAGCAGCTGGAGGCTTGGCAGGTGGGTCAAAGGTCACATGTGATCTGTTAGCACACCCCTAATAATCACTTTTGAAGTATTTCTGAGCAGCTGAGGTCGTTAGATAAATAAAGCGGCGCTGTAGATGAAGCGGATGACATTTAATCATCCGACTTAAAGGAGCACTGTGTAGTTTTTTCTAATTCTGTCTGAACAAACTAATTAAACAAACTCTCTTTGTTTCCATGACTGGATAAACTGAATAAACATGATCTTAAAGGACATCACAGTTTATACTGTTTTAATTTGTTTATATGAGGCGGACCCTGCCACCTTTCTAGGTGTTCTGGTACCTTATCTTCCTCTCAGCTTGTTTATTCATTTAAGGAAAAGATAAATATTTCAGAGTTTGTTTTAATTACCTCATTAATATTGTGAATATGAAGGTGTTCTACGTCGTGCTCCTTTAAGATGAAACAGTAAGCAGTCTGTTACATAAAGTACATGAGGATGAAATGACACAATGAACTTCTGGAGCAGTTTGTCCATTTTCCTTCCCTCCACTGTAACTTGTGTTTAGTGTATTTTAATCCGCACACTAAAACACTCATTAACTTGTGAGGGGTGTTTGTGATGGGTGTCAGTAAGGATGCATATGTAGCCTGTGTGTGTGTGTGTGTGTGCGTCAGTTTGTGTGTGTGTGTGTGTGTGTGTGTGTGTGTGTGTGTGTTCCCTCCCTCCCCTCCCTCATCTGTAACTAGCAGCTCTTTCCTCTCTCTTCTCCCTGCCCACAGTTTGCCTCCTCAGGGCTCTTTACTGTTTGGCTCTTGTGGTTTCTGATCTAGTGGCCTTTCTCAGCTTCCGTACCACCCTTTCTCCCCTGTGGTACCCCCCCTCCTGCCTTAGAGGTGAGCCACGAGCTGCGCCATCTCGCCGTTTCAAAACACCCCCCTTTGCACTAACCCGACTACGCCCATGCTGAGCCATTCCATGCCACGGTTAGCCGATTCAGGAGAAAAAAAAGAAAGTGCACATCCACAGCTCCTCTTTCTCTCCGAAACCATTAACCACCACATCCAGACGCACCACCTTCTCTCTCTCTCTCTCTCTCCACCTGCCTCTGTCTCCTCTCTCCATACAGCCGTATCCTCTAATGGAAGGTTTTTAGGAGATCGGTCCGCTGGTCGTCTGACCTGTTGAGAAAACAGACACACCTCGTATGTCATGATGCTTGAGTGCAGCATGGATCTGTATTTATACTGCTGTATGTGAGTGATATTCGGTGACACCCAAAGTAAAAAGACTAACCTTTGTACTAATACAAAGTGTGTGTTCATGTACTAAGTACTAGATTTTAGTCTCCCATCCCATTTGGCTCCAACTGCAGCCTGTCAGAGCCCCCTGGTGGCAACAAACCTGCCAACTTTTTCAGCCCATTGGTCTGGTTAACGTTCAATCTCAGGAGTCATAAGATGATTAAAAAAGAAAGGGAAAGCACATTTCTGCAACACAAAATAGTGTTTTTTTTTACAGACTTGTGAATCACTGAACACTTTTACTTTTCTTTTAACCTTCAGATGACTTCAGCTGATGAGGAAACGATTCTTTGGCTCTTCACAACACTTAGATCTCACTTTCAGTTCACCTCGTATTTTAAAAATCTCCTCAAAATCACTTCATAAGTTTTCCGACTGGTACATCTAAGATTAAGATGAAATATATTCTGATATGACAATAACGATATAATGTTGATGAAGGTTCTCAGTCATGGTTATTCTTAGTTCTGTATCGAAGGCAGCTGGACTTGTGTGGGAGTGTCCTTACAGAGTCCTGAAGGTCACATGTGAGTCGTTGACTCAAACAGCATTCACGTGGGTCGTTATGATTAGGTGAGTCCAGACGTGATGAACAGAACAGCACTGTAGGTGGGTGATAAGTAATGTCATAGGTCACCTCTTCTGTCCAACGATGGTTGTTTCACTTTGACGTGGAGTCTTTCACATCTTTTGCAAACCACCTGTCAAGATGTGAACACTGCTGACCTGCAAGAGATGTCGTTCATGGAGGGGGTTGTTCTGTTGGTGACACAAAACAAACAAACGACGACTCACACGTGACCTTAACGACTCTGTCAGGACACTCACACACAGAGTTCAGCAGCCTGCAACTCCCCTCCAGTTAGTTATAATTGAAGAAGCTTCACGGTGAAACATCTTCAAGAAACAGCTTAATATCGTTAAACTGCTCAGTGTCAAAAAAGTTTAGGAATCAGTGATTTAAGGGTTGATTTCATCTGGAAAACATCAAGACAGTGCTTTATACATGTAGTCCACATTTTCAGATCTTTATTGATTCATTTTGTTCTTCTTTGTTGCCAATATTCCAAAATAAAGGTATTTTCATTGAATAATCACACAGCTAGTAGTAGTCGGCCTAGTAGGTTAGTGAATGTTATTCATGATTACTGGCTATTTGAGGTGAAAGCTGACTGTGGTGTCTCTGTAACAGGTGACTCGTTCAGCGAGTCCGATCTCCCGACAGCTTCCTCTAACGTCCCACCACGTGCCCCCTCTGTGTGACACTTCTCCCCCTGTCTTTTCTCTCATTTCGCTTCTCTGTCCTCGGCTTTAGGATGATATGCACAGAGTGATTGACCAGCAGCTGATGGACAAGTACCAGGACGAGTGGCGCTCGGCCCCGTCCTCCCTGTCGGGGTCGTCCAGGGCCCACGGCGGTCAGGCCTCCAGACGAGCTCAGCGCATCTCCGACCGGGACAAGAGACTTTTCTCTTTTTTCAAAAAGAGCTGAGCCCCATTGGACTGGCCCTGAGCACAGCAGACAGACAGAGACAGACGAGGCGAGGGAGATCACAGTACAGGGGTAACAACGCAGCCAAAGACGGGTAGTGGCACACACTGAGGTTTGGGGGGGTCATTTTTGCACTTTATCTGTCCCATTACTCTTCTCCGCGCTGATTAATTGGTGACAATGAAAGATAGAAATATAAGAATAGGACTTCCCCAGAGGCTTTGGCTTCAGCCCTTCTTGTAGAAAGCTATCGGTCTTACAGATCATGAACAGGGTCACAAAGTTTACCTCCAAAGAGGAAGGTTTCCTTGTAGTGCCTACGACCATCTCTTCTAGCCCACTGCCAACTCTGTAGAGAGGGAACACTATGTACAAACTGTTACTGTATGCATCCCAGTTATCAGGCCAAGGAGTCTGGGGAAAGACAGGTGGATGTATGGGACACGGCAGGAATGTGGGAGAAGATGAGGATAGCGGGGCCGAGCGGTGCATCAGAATCTGATGCAGGACGGCGCCGCTCGTCCGGGGTGCAGAGCAGCGCCGCTGCAGCCGGCCCACATGTGATCTCTCAGGTTTATTCATTTGTTCAGGGGATGTTCACAACATGAGGCAACAGCTGGATGTATGAGGACCGACGTGTGCTGTAAATACGACAAAACGGATGACAAAAAGAGCGCTTATTTTCTTATTAACAGACGTGCAGGTTCGTCACCGTCCCAGGCCCAAACTTCCATCAAAGCTTCGAAAAAGAGATTCAAAGATATACTTATTGCACTTTCATAAGGTTTGGGGATATATTAACACTGCACTGATCATTATTTTTATATAAAACAACAGATTAAATAACTATGTGTGATGTGAAAGGGATCGTCTAACTCTGCAGCTCCCTTCAGCTCTATGCAGCATTTCTCTGTTTTAGCTCTTCGTGTGACCTTTACTTTCAGCACCAGGGAACGTTTTCAGCCCAAAAAAATGAGATAAACTGATCGTTTTCTACCTTCTCAGCACCAAAAAGGGGGACAGACAAAGTTATCAGCTAGCTGGTGAACAGAGTGGGACCATTTATCAGCTAAAGAGCCAGTCACTCCCCTCGGGAGTTGGATAAAGACCAAAACAGAAAGCGAGATAGAAGAGAAAGTAAATATTGGCCCGTGCACAGCTGTTTGCCAACACAACAATGGAAGGTGTTTACAGCTTGTTCCAAAAGCCCCCAAAACAGTAATTGGTGCAGTTTTTCATTCAACATTCAGACTCAAAGCAGCAGAAACTTGACTTCTAAAAACAGCAGATCCTCCGTTTCCCATAATGCAACCAGTAGACCCGACCTGCCTCATAACTGCCCACATATTTCACATCCCACACGCCCAGTTTGTAACACAGATTATCTGATATACAGCGCATACCTCCACCAAGGCCCAACAGTCCCCTTTAATGCAATCAGGCCTTAATAAATATAGAACTATAGGTGTTTTAGCGCGAGGACCACTTAACCCAAAAAAAACCCAAAACTTCCAAACACTTCCAGACCACTAGGGGGTTCTTGCAGACCGCTACCTTGAGAAAGGTTGCTCTAAATTTTAAAACATCCCGCAGCTTTATCATAAGCTCAACAGATCTCACTCAGAGATACCAGCCAACTAAATATCCATAAATGATTCCCTGAGAAATTAATGAAAAATCTTGCAATGTTAAAGAAAGCGAGATAAAAGGGATCCGCCCCTTTAACTCGATCCACGTTCCAAGTGCTCTGTTCTGGGCTGAGACTCATCCTCCTTCTGAGTTTCATGAAAATCTGTTAAGTAGTTTTTGTGTTATCCTGCTGACAAACCAACAAACAGACACAGGACTTAACAAACCTCCTCCAGAGCCACATATGATATTTAAATAACTGTCGAGAAGTCCTACAACGACAAGTAAACCGACTCTCAGCGTAATTCCCCTTTAAAGTTTGACCCTGTTTGTCCCTGAAAGTAATGACGCATATCGTCACCGTTAAGTTTCACATATCGCACAGAAGCAAAACAGAAACAAATGCATCCCTGCACCGAGTGAATGTATAGAAACCAGCACTTTTTCAGTCGGACCTGCGTGAGGAGAACTCGACGAGGCCTTCGTGTTCGTCCCCGACATCTGAATAAACCTCTGGGTGACTGAAGATGGTCTAACTGTTTGTCCAGCTGGTATTGTTCTTTTTCCACAGCTCATGTTATATTTGATATTCAAGACATTTTATCGAAACATCGTCTCCATGATGTCAATCATCTTCCTAGTTGACCAAATTTTTCTAAATGTTTACATCAGCTTGAGATGGAGGAAGAACCACGTTAGACTGCTCATCAACTCTCCGAGTCAGTGAATCCAGCTTATCAATAACCTGTTGAATTTTCCGATCATTAAGAAGCATGTTGGTGTACAGATAAATCCACTGAACATCCACTGCAGTGGTCGACATCTACGCTGCTTTGGATCAACACTAATAGATAAAAAAAAAAAAGGTCTACCTCCATTTTCATTGCTTCAATACTTCATGGGCACTTTGAGTTCTTAGCTGCCGGGCTTCCGTTTAAAGGCGACACATCTGTGACTCCATTTTGTAACCACAGCGTGTGTTGACCTGAAACCTGCGAGCGTGAATGACTAACAGTGTGGCGCGGTGATGTCTCATGTCCGTCTGTGTTCGTACTCGCGTCTAATTCAGCTGTGTAAACCTATGCAGGTGTCTTCTTGTCGTCTCAGCTGGTTTGTTGGGCAAGGATCAACCCAAAGAATGATTTTTTACAATAAAAAAAAAAGTAGGTTTGGACGAAATCGATATATTTATAAGAAAAAAAAATAATGCATACTTTTTTTGAATGAAAATCTTTTTTTTTAGAGAGAAATATACCTGTATGTTGTTATTTCTAGGCTGTTTTTCTTTCTCGTGTGTCCTGAGAGTGAGCAGGAAATGTCATTGGTGAGTTGGATGTTTTCACTCATTACTGTGTTCATTTGACTGTTGGGGTGTGGCACGCGGTACCGCTGGCTGGTCCAGAGATTCATGAGCGCTTCACCAGAACCATCCGAGAAGAAGCCTCATGAATCTCTGTTGTTTATCCAAGAGTGGCACGACCGTTTCTCATCAGCACCTTCGTATATTTCTAATTAAACCGTTTCTTCTTTTTAATTCACCCTTCAGATACGTTAAAAGATTTTGTTTGGGTTGCCAGGTTGTGAAAAAGGTCAAGTTGTTAAAGGACGACTTAAGACATTTTGGGGAATACGCTTTTTTTGCTTTCTAACAGGGAGTTGGATGAGAACATCAATATCCAGCAGCTGGTTAGCTTAGCTTAGCATTTGTAAATACATTGTTAATAAACGTTCTGCAGCCCTTTTAGGTTGAACGATTTTTTGGATCGAGACTTTCTGACAAGTTTAAGAGCTGAAGAAGAGCTGAGAGCTAAATCACTTGTCTGTAGAGACGATCACAACTTGGAAACCCAACACGTACTTTGTTTTGAATCATATGATTAGATAAAAAATATATTTTGTGAGGATCCTCGCCAAGATAGGAGCACTGACGATAAGTATAATTGAGTAGAGAGAAGATGAGATCAGAATCAGAATTTTTCAAAATACAATGCAACTTCTTTTTAAAATGGAAAAAAAAAAAGCCTTAAAAACAAGCCAAACTGTATCTGAGGATATTAAAAATAACTAAGACCATGTCCATACTCATAATGTAATCAGACCAACACAATCATTTATCGTTCCTCTAAACTTTGGCATCCAGAAGAGAGAGAGCGTCTCACCAAACTTCTCACCTTTAGCTCTGACAGCAGAAGGTTCCAGACTTTAGTAAATGATACGGATGTAACGATATCATGTCCAAAACGTTTTACGATGCCGTCGTGCAACAGTAACGATGTCTACCAACATATCTGGTGGTTATACTTACGTAAAGCTCATGGATCTAATAAGGGAAGTCGGTATTACTGAACCGCCACCCGGCCCGTCTGCTTCACCGAGCGAGCCCAGAGACACTGCAGCTGGGAGGAAACTACGGCTCGCAGTCCGCTGCATCAGCTCCGACGCTCTGGATGTTTTTTACAAACCATCCGCTAGAAAAACACACCAGACCACCACTGAACATACAGCCAGGAAATAATATGCTGGACATCCAGAGCGAGGGAGCAACTGCGAGTTCAGTCATTCATTACCAAAGACAAGTCATGGCTACCTTTTGCACATGCGTAGTTCATGGTCGGCTATTTTTACAACTAAAAAGTTAAAAAACTAATTGTACATTAATAATAAATGCCATGCACGTCAGATTTATTATTAAAACACACTGTTCAAACCATTATTATCATTGTTGTCGTGCGAGTTTGTGGTATCGTTACATCCCTGTAGATGATGTATTATCCATTAATCCGGCCATCAAAATCTCGCCTTATTAGGA
Organism: Diplodus sargus; assembly: GCA_903131615.1. Lineage (NCBI taxonomy): Eukaryota > Metazoa > Chordata > Actinopteri > Spariformes > Sparidae > Diplodus > Diplodus sargus. The sequence continues at coordinate 896,792 of CAEMYA010000417.1, read as the reverse complement.
TGTTTACGGCTCCTATCTGAGGGGACGTGATGCAGAACGTGTTCCTCCCTCAGGCAGACAGAAATAAAAAGTGTAAAAGCAGATTGAAAAACTGAACTTCACGCTCGTGTGTTTATAGTTTTGGACTCCCACCAGCCGCCTGCAGCAGGTTCTAGATCGCCTGCAGCCGGATTGGATTGGACACCGGTCACTGCTGCCACACTCCGACTGTCAGTCGTCTCACTTCATGTCACATTTTCGTCGGACGCGATCAGTGTAACATGTTCAGTTCTGTCCACATTGTTTCATAATGGCTGTTTGTTTCCTGTTTTTCTGTACGTTTCGTTCATGTCTCTTCTGATTCTGTTTTCTGATTGAAAGCATTTCCAAGACACCGTCGGCTGTGTGTGTTTTCTTTCTGTGGTGAACATCCTGATGCTGTGGGTCCAGTGTGTGTGTGTGTGTGTGTGTGTGTGCTGCAGACGGACAGACGTGCCATTGAGTGTTTTTTCTTTTACGTCGTCTTGTCTCCACTTGGTCGGATGTTGTTTTGGAATTTAGTGCTTTGGGTGGACTCATTGTGCTCCGGTGTGAGTGCTTCCATTCACCACTGACTAATGGCACTGTTTTAGTTCCAGAATGCTTCAAACTATTCAAAATATTTATCATGCAATTTTCTTAGCATTTTGGGGATTCTTTTGTACAAATAAATACTTTACAATCTGCTTGTCTCCACTGACTCAGACTGACACAGACACTTTCCTTCTCTGGTTCTCACAGTGAAGACAGACGTGTTATACGTAAGGTAAAGATGACACCGTCATCTGCAGAGAATCAAACAATTACAGGATGCAGAGACCCAACAAAGGTTTTTTTAGATGGATCAAGACAAAGAAATATTATTTTCTGGATTCAAGAGACGAGGAAGGTCCAGTTTTTCACGTCACGTTAAAATCTGCTCATACATGGCCAATTAAAAAAGGTATTTTTCATAACTGAATAAATAAACAGTTCTCAGTGGAAAATAAGATCTCAGAAAACTGTTCAAAGCTAGAAAGGTGGCAGGGTCCGCCACATATAAACAAAGTAAAACAGTATGAAATGAGGATGTTCTTTAAGGTCAGTTTGTTTATTCAGTCATGAAAACAAAGAGAGTTTAAGATTGTTTAGACATAAAAGAAAAATCAGTCAATGACGATTTTTCTCTTCTGATTAAAATTCTCCAAAACTACAAAGTGCACCTTTAATCACCTCGACTGGCCGATCAATGCACGTTTCCGATAAGACAATAACTGACGATGGAAAGCAACAATTAAAACCCAAAGTCTCTGACTGTCGGTGTGTTTTTGTTAGATGTTTAAACGCGTTGCTGCTCGTGTGGAAAACTGACCTCTTATAAAAACAAGAACAAACAAAAGACACAGTAGCTTCTCAAAGAGCGACACACATTTCCTCCCATTCAATTTTATTCACAGAAAAAAAAATGCCAAAAAATAAAAGACACAGGTTTTCAAATGAAGTTATTAAGCAACTGACAAATGAGATCAGTCATTGTGTCAAATATTTATTCCTTTAAAACGTTTATTACTGATTAAATTCATGTAGGGAAAAATGAATAGTACATCTCTTTTTCTCCAGTGTACAGCAAACCACAGCTGACGAGTGTGTTTCAACCTTAGCACACGGGGCATGTTAAACACATGCACAGTTTGGTGTGCTAATTATGTGTGTATGTTCTATATTGAATATAAACACACAAATATATTTATATATACATACACGTAATGAATAGAAATCATAAAGTGTGAGATTTGATACCGTTCCGCGGCCCTGGAGGTCGCAGCGACCTCTCATCGTGTATCAGGATCCCACCCCGGCTGCCAGAGTCTGCCCAGAGGATGAAAACTAAGCGTTTCCAACAGAAGCGTAGCCAGCAGCTACAGCTCTCTCCATTCACTACTCTCCCAATTCAAAAATAAAGAAACATATGTCAGTAACAGCCGCTGTGCGATGCTTCGGACTCTGCGACAAACCCTGGAGAGGGAGAAGGCGCTCAGGCCCGAACACACTGAGGTCCAGTGCTGCAGTCCATCCCCGTTTGTTCTTAACGTTAACAGTCCCACTGTCCGCCACACTCTCACCATAGATGCCGAAAACACTGTGTGGTAACACTTCAGTTGAACAGGTAAGCAGGGGGGCGTCGTGACAGAGCAAAAAGAAAAAACATGACATCAGATTTGAACAGAGGTCGACCGTTTAGATATTCTGCAAGCTGAGAAAAAAATACAGTGAGTCCTCGAGAGTCTAAATGCACGTCAGGCATCAGCTTTTACAAACCCCTTCAAACAAAGTGTTACATGCTCAAAAACCACAGTCTGCTACGGATTGGAGGTCACCGCATCGACCGCGAGGAGCAGGCTTCCAAGGTAAGAGCCGCCACGCGCCTCTCAGTGGCCCAAACGCAGGAAGTGAGTCCGTCATGGCGGTGAGAGGAGCTGATATGTGGGCGTTTGGGAGGGGAAGAAAAGGCCAGTGGCTGCAGAGATACAGAGGGGAAATAAAGGAGGGAGAGCAGCCCTGAGCGCTTCCTGAGGACTCAACAGGATCCCGTCTGACCCCGATTCACCCTGCCTCTTGGTCAACCAGGGGCCAATATGGCAACAGTCCAATGAGAGGCGCCACTGAGCTCTTAATATTCTTTTTTCTCTATAATATTGGCAGTATTCATTGTTTAAAAAAAAAAAAGGAAACGATGGAGGAAAAGGTTTAAAAGCAAACTCTGAAAGCGTCGTAAGACTGCAGTGAACTGTGCTTTCAGAGCTCCAGGAGTGGTTAGACTGCTCTGCCGCACTTTTTTCATTTGTATTTTTTTGTTTTTTAAAAAAAAAAAGAAAAACATAAAATCATTTAACGTTGGCTCAGCACTACTGAAGGTTAGAGGGGAGACAGGTGGGAAGAGCTTGGCAAAATATAGACAAAGAGAAACGAAACATGAGAAGTCACCAGTTCTGTCCATCGGATTAGTTTGCTAAAGGTCATCTACCAATCATCATCATCATCATCATCATCATCACCATCATCCGTGTGATTTCCCCCCCATCATGTCAAATAAAACAAAACCTAGCAGTTCATGATCTGTTGGCGTGAGCCGCGGTAACACGGGTGTCTGAAAGGGCTGAAACTGGAGAAAGGTGGCGAGACCTCCGCTCTCATTCAGACGCCCGTTCAAATAAAGAAAAAAAACAAAACAAAAAAAACATCCCAACCAACCAAACAACGCCCCGACCCACCCTCACCCCTCCCCCCCCCCAAAAAAAATAAAACTAAAGAGAAACAAAGAAATCCAGAAAAAGGTGAGCCCTCCTTCTCCTCAGGCGCAGAGTCTGACTCGACTCCAAATGTCCCGTGTGCAGTGGAATGAGGAGGAGAGATGAGATACTGATGGGGGAATATTGGGATTACGTGGATATAAATCTGAGCTTTATGGCGGTCAGTTGTCAGCTTGCAGATCCTTTAAGAAAGGAGGACCTCAGGTCAATAGTGCCCATCTGCTGAATTCCAAATAAAACTTGATCTGACGTCTAATAAAATCTGTACATTTTTTTTTTTTAAGTCTTCATGATTAGTTTGTCCAAAGGGGACATTTAATTCCATTTATTTTATTCTTTTTATTTTCTTTCAACGTATATTTATTAAATCTTTATCTGCTCTTTAATTTAGATGCGCTGAGTCCCATCTTGTGTGTATGCGTGTGTGAAGAAAAAGACGCAGCCGGCCTTTAGTGGATGGCTTCGAGTTTGCTAGCAGCACTTTTTCTTTCGTTTACTGTTCCGGGTGAGTTTGACCACGTCGTTCTGTTGCTGCTGCTGCTGCTTGGCGAGCACCTCCTTCTTGGCTCTTAGCACTAGCTCTGTGATGCAGTTGAACATCTGCAGGAGAAGCACAAAACGATGACGTGTGGGTGAGTGCAGCAAACAGCGAGCCACATCAAACATATCACAGAGAAAGTACGTAGCTCAGGTGTTACGACTGCAGAGAAAGACTCCTGCAGTGCTCAGAGATTTCTGTCCATTCAACATGAAGTTACAGCCGACAGCTGATGATCTCAGCTCACTGTGAAGACTGTAAAACTCGCCCGGCTCTCACAGCACGAATAATCTGCCTACTGTAATGTTTTTGTGAAAGTTATTGACACTTTCTTGGCCGAGAGCTGTGACTTTGTGAAGTTACCACTTCCTGGCAACCTCAGCATGACGACATGACAAAAAGACACTGTGGTTTAACGTGTTTGTATACTGTTTTTCCATCACATCTGCCAGCCTGGCTGTGCTGGGTTTGACTCGGGCCACCACAGCTGGGCTTCCTGCTTCAAGGTGTGTCTTTAACTGATAACGCGCTGATACCCCGCAGTACTGTCAAAGAATCACCGCTAACAAAGTGGCTCTGCTAATATCAAATGTGCTTCATTTCCTCTAACTTCTTCACAATAAAAGCCCCCGGTTATTTAGTCCTTTTACTATGAAGAAGCATCACAGGAAATGTCGTGTGAAAGCAAACCAGAGGAAACAGGAAAACACAGAAGATGTTTGTGAAAGTACTGACAAGACAAGATAAACTAAAGAGATTCTGTTAAAGCTACAAAAACACTGAGAGCTGAACACACTGACGGTTGAAGGCGTATTTCTCTCAGGTTTCCTGCACGGACGCGATTTGAGTATTAATTTGCAAGACACATTTGTTTGAGGGGGAGAGACAGGTGCTTGTTGCGGGTTGGCTGCGGCCTACGACACGGCTCGGTCTGACTCAGCGCGGCCAGAAGTGCTGGTGGAGAAATGCCATTAGTGAGCTTTAAAGGTTGGCTTTACACCGAGGCAGGCGAGCTGTTTACCTGCAATTCTTTATGAGTTGGGCGTGAGGAACTGTCATTGTGAAGTGTTTTTCTTAGCTGCAGTGTTTTTTCCCCAAATATAATTTCTTTAAGGATTTGTTTGTACAAAGAAGATGCCTAGTGAGCACACTGAGACAGCCAGATCAGCAGGTTTTACAAAGCATTCAGAAACGCTGCCTGCTGATCTGCTCCACATACCAGACATGTCCCAGAAACGTCCCCACGCAAACACATCAGTGCGCAAATAGTCTGAGGCCAGACGCAACAGAACCGGCGACTTACCTCTTCAACGTTGATGTTCTCTTTTGCGCTCGTCTCAAACAGGTTGATTCCCATCTGCTCTGCAAACTTCTGCGCGTCAGTCGTCTCGACCACCTTGGAGTTGGGGTCGTCGTTTTTGTTTCCCACTGAAAAATGAACATTGCGAACAGGTCACTCAACACGGACGACTTGGGAAAACAGAGCTTTGAGCGATTCTCCCACAAAAGAGGTGTGTAGTCGATTCAAGGGTAGAGTCTATTTTTAGATCAAGGATGCCAAGGTGACGACAATCCCCCGACTCCTTCTGAACAATGAAAGGTGCAAACTCACCTAATATTCGGCACACGTCGTCACAGTTCTGGTTGATTTCATGTAGCCATCGTTTGACGTTGACGAAGGACTCGGCACTCGTGACGTCGTATACCACTATGACCCCATGCGTTCCCCTGTAGTATCTGAACAGGCACAAGGGAGAGAGACACAGTCAGCCTTCGACATTCAGAAACTCGGTGAGTCACAGAAATTATGATTTGATTTAAAAAAGTATATTGTCATGTTGTGTCCGCTCAAAACAACATCAAATCAGCATCAGCCACCAGTCAGATGCTGTAAATCTGACAGTGTTTTCCCTTCGATGGATCAATAATAGTAATAGTTAGTTAGAAGTAATGAACACACAGTTGAAATGATTGGCTAAAAGTTGTGGGTAAACAGTTAAATGATTAATGGCGCTCAGTGGTAGCAGCACAAATGGAAACTGACAATAACCTAACCGCTGACAATTTAAATAAAATCCACTTTCAAATCAATTCAGATGAGCACTTTAGAAACATGACAGGTGGTTTCAGAGATGGATGAGTTCAGCTCACCTGACTGAGAATATACAGCGTCTGATTAAAAGATTGATGGAACCACTGAGGTAGCTGGTGCTCACATCCAGCAGGGAGAGACAAACCTCAACTCAATGATTTTAAAAATTGTTGGGAGGAAAAACAAACCCTTCAAAATGATTCAAAATGAGCAGTGACTCGATTTCATTCCAGTTAATCAGACGTGAACATCTGCTCGTCTAACAACGATAAAAGAAACACCTGCACCGTCCATTCAAACAGCTTCTTCAATAAAGCAACACTGACATACATCAGTAACACAGCATGAGTGCGTAATTAACAGAGTAGAGCGCACAAAGCTGAGAGCAGCATCTGTCGCACACAGATGACTAAACCAGAATGTGACTGACAGTTTAACTGTAGACCTGCAGCCGGGATTCAAACGGTGCACAGGCCTCAGAGAGGAGCATCCCCAGTGTGGCTCCACTCACCAGACACACACAAAGACCCTTTTGTCAGACGCACTGTGTGTGTGTGTGTGTGTGTGTGTGTGTGTGTGTGTGTGTGTGTGTGTGGGGATACAGTGTTTTGCCTGAGCATGTCCCCAATGTTCAGCAGTAACAGGCCACCAGACAGCAGGGGTGGTTGGCTAAATATGTTCAGGTGTGTGTGTGTGTGTGTGTGTGTGTGTGTGTGTGTGTGTGTGTGTGTGTGTGTGTGTGTGTGTGTGTGTGTGTGTGTGTGTGTGTGCACGCTCAGTCCACATGATTAGGAAACCATAAAGTAACAGACACACAGCAGGCGTGTGGGGCCCGTCGGCACAAACAAGGTAATAAACTGAAAAACTGAACTCTTCCCTCAGAAATCATCAGTCGGTGGCGTCTTACAGTCGAGTGTTTCTACAAATGAAAGTAAGAAAAAAGCATGAACCCACTAGCGCCTGTATTTCATGTCATTCTTGGACTTTGTGCTCGACTCTGAGGGAAGCGGCCGGTCTGGCACACGGTTCCCACCTCAGGCTTAGTGTGCCAGAGTGGACCGAGCCGATCTCAGGGCCCATGATGCATCTCAACAAATTCGTTTAGGACCTAATGAGGCACCACGCCACTCATACTTGAGCACAGTGAACAATCAGCCTTAATGGGCTGCCTGCTCGGCGGAGGGATTCCTGCAGAAAAACTGTCCACCGTGCTTCTAAACCAGGGCGGTCAGACTCCTCAGGGACTAAAACGTCTGCACCGGAGAACATTTCTGATCCTCGTCACCGCAGCGGTGCTTCACGTTACGTAACAACATCCATCCGACATGCCCTCCTGACCTTCAATGCAACACTCGCACGTCTCGGGCAGTGACAGTTTAATAAGCCTCTGTCTGCCTCTGTCAAAGTCAAAAAGGAGATGAGTGTGCAGAGATGGCTGCAGTTTGAGCTGTAGGTCACATCAGTGTGGTTTCAGAGCAGCTCGGTCAGTGACCCGTCACACAGAGACAGCAGCTGCACAGCTACACACGACTCCTTTATTGATTATAATCTGGGTGTCAATTCTGCACTCAAGCCAGCGCATGTCATTTACATGGCAGTTAAATGGCGAGTCCATAGTGCAGCGGGGCTTTTACAAGGAGAACAAGGAATCACGGGACAGCCGACGGCAACAGGAGCATCCGACTGCAGTTCAGTTTATAGAAATACTGCGTTAAAGCTGATAATTGTTCATATTTCAGAGCAACAATGGATGAGAAGACTATGTTAAAATGAAAATGGGTCGCTCGTACTGACAAACACCCGACACAGCAGCTCCTCTCGGTTCTACAGCTACGAGGCGTCTTTCAGCTCTTTGGTTTGATTTTACAACCTGCAGCTTCACCGTTTTGATTCACTCTCACCAGCCTCAGTGTTGTTTTTCACGAGAAGCATGCAGAGGTTTTCAGTGATAAAGCTCTGACGGCACTCTACCTGCTCAGCACCGAACAAAGAAATATTCCGTATGTATGTTTTTTAATTTGAGAAAAAAGGGACACCAACAATAATCGAAAGAAAACTGCCAGCAACTTCAAAAATCGATTCATCCTTTCTGTCATTTTTTGCACAAATCTGTCAAACATTTGCTGGTTCCAGCTTCTTAAATGTAAGAATTTGCTGCTTTTCTTTGTCATCTATGAGAGTAAAGGAAGAGTACTTGGGTTTTGGAATGTTATGATGACTGATTGATTTATTGACAACAAAAATATGTGTTAGTTGTGGCCCAGATAACCACGACTATCATCACAACTGTTAGTAGTCGTAGTAGTAGTAGAGTGAAGACAACATGGTACAAGGAAATGTTGGAAAAGGTTTCCCTTGAAGAAAAGAAACACTTAATATTTGAAGATGACATTCATTTTGCATTAACTGCCTTCTCTTGGCCACAGATCCAGAAGCAGTCACCGCTGTGTCTTCCGACGGCCCATTCAATCCTCACACGAACGTTATGTAATCCAGTTATATTCTTTAGTGCCGTGCTGAGAGCTGCAGGCGTCACGGCAAATGATGCGGCCAGTTTTGAAAGCTTGGGAAAGTGTTTCCATTCAAGAGTCGTGAGCAGCTGTTTGCTTTGTGCTGAAGGCCAAACTGAACACATCAAGCTCGCAGGCCTCGTGTTGGACACATGTTTGACATCTGTAGTTCTATGTGTGGGAACCTCTACGCTCGTGTTGCAACATTATACAATATTAATGTGGGTTGATGGAGTCTGAATGGCAGCGTGAGAAAACCTGGGGAGTCTGAGTTCTGGATTTAAAGGATAACGTCAGAGTTGTTTTGTCTGTTTTCTTATTAACATCAGCAACAATCCACATGGACGGACCAGAACCAACAATTATCCTTATCCTGTGAACAAGTATTGGTTGTGCAGCCTGTGTACCATACAACCAAACCATCATTCAGAAAGTACTGAAAAAAATGTCACCCAATGCAACGACAACTGCGTTCCAACATTCAGTCTATGAAATGTGAAAAATGCTAATCACAATTTCCACAAAGTGCAAAGTTACGTCTACAAATTGCTTCCAAAACCCCCAAACTCTTCATTTACTGGCAAAAGTGACAAAAGAAAAGCAGATAATCTTTACATTTAAGCAGCTGGAAACAGCAAATGTTTGACATTTTTGCTTGAAAACTAAAACTACTCATCGATTATGAAAATACTCAGCTCTACCACATCAGGCTGCAGCTACACAGACAATACTCGTGTGTGGTTTGGTTCTATTTGGGCGGGTTGTTGTCAGTAAACGATCACAATGAAAGCTTGTGTTTTCACCTCGAAAGGTGTGGAGAGATTTTCTGCTGTTAGTGTGGACGCTGTGCAACACCAGACTGAACTGTGCGACACATGTAACGAGCGTACGAGGGTGAGGACGCCCAGCGCCCGCCGTCGTGCAGCGCTACAGTACGAGACCAGGAGCCTCCCTCTCACATCTGTAATTAGGATCTGTGGGGAATTCCATCCAGTTTCACAGAGCAGCACCGACTCATTCTAGTTGTCGACAAACTGCTTCCTCAAATAAATACCTAATCTGAGGACCACAAAGAGCTATTCTTGGTTTCAGACTCAGATGATGAAATGAAAATAGCAAGCTTCACCTGAAAAAGCCCACGTATGTGGATCTACTTACGTGGAGGTGATGGTGCGGAAGCGCTCCTGCCCTGCTGTATCCCAGATCTGTAGCTTCACCTTCTCCCCGTTGATTTCCACCGTCCGGATCTTAAAGTCCACGCCGATCGTGGTGATATAGCTACCTGCAAAAAACACGCATGCCAACCACAGCATCGAGTTAGCGACGACACCAAAGTACAAAGTCTTGAAACGATGCTGCAGCGGCGGAGATGGAACCACATACCTGAAAATGTGTTGTCTGCAAATCGCAGGAGGAGACTGCTCTTCCCCACTCCTGAGGAGGAAACACAAGCACAGGATGAGGTTTAGAGTTCAACATGTTTCAAACGCGACAAAAACGGAGTGTCTTCTTTGTGAGTAAAATCCTGTCTGATGACAAAAATGTTGCCTTTTCTTTTCTCATACGATGAACTAGTTACTAACACTAACACCACTGCAAACTACAGCTGGGTACAAAAACACGTCTTGTCATTTAATACCAGATTTCAAAACATTCGGAGTTCATCTCATCAGCCAATAAGCATACAGCTGCTTGTTGTACCAAGATAGAATACCACTGATGATTGGCTGTCTCGAGGCACGGAGGAATAACACCAGGCAACACCAGGAGACGAGGCTCACCACGTGTATGTGTAATTCTATCATTTAGTTAAAACGGATTTCATAAAACTGGTATCGTTCAGGAACCAGTATTTTTTTCTCTAAGCCCAGCTGCAAGCTTCCAACAAGATGTCGACCATGACAGTTGCTGTAGTCCACGTGTGCCTAAAGATGTAGTTCTTCGGGACATACAGACAGACGTGAACCTGTTGCACAGCGTACAGGGTGAATGATTTACGGTATGCAGGCCGCATCCTAAAGCATTTAGACTAGACGACACTACAGAGGCGTAATCGGTGCAACAGCAGAACAAACGGCAGCAGTTGCGAAGGCTTGCACCAAAGCCACAGAGGCAAGGCATCAAGAGAAACAAATATATCTGTCTGGAAACCTAAAATTATCACGCATAATAAATAGCTTTTAGGAAGGAGTAACAGACACACAACTGATGACAGGAGAGGAGACACCAGAGGGGGAAGAAAAATGTAAATGTATGAGAGGGATCAGTGTTGTGTCTTCAGCAGATCAGTGCTCAGGTTGCAGCTGGAGGTTAGGAAGCGACTCTGCCGCCCAGCCTGGGGTGGGACCCAACCTGAAGCCTACCTATTGTGTTATTGTCATATCGTGTTTGATTGGTCCCCACATAAAAGCTCTCAGGTTCCTGTGGAGTTCAACAAAACAATAACCAGAGCTTCAAAGCAGAAGAGTCGTCTCATATTTTTCTGACGCCTGGCTAAGAAGAAACTAACACCATCATCTTTAGAATTTAAATTTCTAAGGTGTCCATGATTAAATCATTGGTGGCATTTTAACACTTTTTTGTGGCATGGGATTTGAGTTCATGTCAAACCAGACGCACCACCGTGACGGGTCAGAAGCTAAACAAGCGCAGCTAAGTGATAGAACTCGGCCCCGGTGCAGCTTGGAGGTCCAGCGTGTGGACGGTCTGTTAGCAGCAGATCTGACTGCATGCAGCTGAGGAGGAGCTGGGGGGGCAGAGGTCAACGCATCTTTCCCAAATAATCTCTGACAGTTGTGCTTCCACGCTGCAGCTGAGGGGACACTGGCCTCTGTGTGTGAATGGCAGTGAAGGGCTTGCTGTGCGGCCTTGCCCTCAGCTGATGGGGTAGTGCCAGGATCGGAGCTGTCAATGAACCCAAAGATCATGGTCCACAAAGAAGTCCTGCAGGCTGAGGCTGTACTCCTGTTGAGGGTGGAGCTGTACTATATCCATACTCTGATGGGCAGATGCAAGAAGAGCAAGCCCCATTGATTGCACAGAAACTTAGATCATGCATCTACCTGTTACTGTGACTGTGTTACGTCATTTGTTTCAGCATAATAAAGCAAGCTAATCAGACACAGTCAGAAGTGTTGGAGCCTCTTGATCTTGGCAGACAGACTCACTTCATTAAGTGACAAAACAGCTGATACTTACCACTGTGTCAGTCTCACTTCACTATACTTTGACTGGCTGGATGCGAACCAGACTGCAGTGCAGCATTCCTCCACTACTACAGCAGCTAGCTAGCTAGCTAGCTAGCTCGTCGCTCTATCATGCTAGCCAGCTAAATAACAAAATGCACTTCAGTAACTTCACCTGACTCAGCTGACCTCACACACACACACAAGACGCTATCTTTAGCTTGTGTAGACAGACCCTCCACTGCTACAAAACAGCTAGCTTCTCAGCTAACGTTGGCTAACAGCTAGCTACATAACCAAAACTTCCAACTAGCTAGCTAACACAGCTAAAGGGGGGATACAAAATAGAGGCCAAATGAGAGAAACATGGGAGCCCCCCGTGCAGTTGTTTAGGGGACAGTGTGTGCTTTGTTATGAGGCTGAAAACAAAATGTCTTAGGACAAGAGCACAAAAATCTTCTAGCGACGAGCCCTTTATAGATCTGGAGGCGATATCCGGCCCGATCGGCTGACATGCCCAGCCCGGACACACACACAACCTCCGCCCTGTCACCGCCACAGAAATATGGCGGATGTGTACATTTCACCAATCATTTTTGCATGAACGAAATTAAACACATGTTGTAAATTCCTGATGGAAGTACAACTGCGCTTGTAGAGCTGCGTTTCTTCTCCTTCCCCCCCATGTAAAAAAAAAAAACAAAAAAAAAAACAAGGCCCACTTCCCGTCCCGCATCCCCGGCGTCGGCTTACCGCTGTCACCGATGATGAGCAGCTTGAAGAGGTAATCGTAGTCCCTGGCCATGCCGGTAGCTGGTGGCTCACCCCCGCCTTGTGCCGCTTCTTTTGCTCGGTCTTCTGGTCCGACCCCCTCGGTTTGTTTAAAAAAAAAAAAAAAAACCCACAATCACCGGTATGAAGGAAAACGACCACTACAGATGCTACAAACTGTTAGCCCCCCCGAGCCGGCGGCGTTTTTCTCGGGGTTTCGCGGCGTCAGCAATCCTCTCCCTCCGCTGCAAACAGCCGGAAACTCCGCTTCCTTCTCTGGTGGAGCTGCACCCAACTCTGACCCGGCTCCACTGCGCAGGCTCCTCCACTGAGCGGCCGTCCCAGCCCACTGATGAGCACCAGTGCGGCGTTCATGCTGCCAGAAGAGGCTGGAGACTCGAACCAAGCCGCTGTTTGACAACTTGAACCGGCAGCATCCTCCACATTTGTTTAAAAATCACTTTAACGGCCGTTATCACCCTGCTACGGAAGCCCCGAGGGACAATAGAACAATGCTTTTATTCTGGTGAGCTTTTTTATTTCCTCTCCTGTTTTAATGACTTGAGAGTTTTGCCAGAATATTTTTAAATTCCTTTTTTTTTTCTGTCTCTGAAAACATTTGAAGTAAATAAAAAAAATATATAAAATATATAATATTTTTTGTTCTACAGAAACATTTAAACATGAATTTTACTGTCATGTGTAATCCTACTGAAATATTATTTTTTCATATTTTCTTTTTCCAGTATGTTTCACAAATGGAAAAAATACATTAAAATCACACACAAAAAATGTGTTTTGTTGTGGAAAAAAAATCCCAAGAAATTGTTTTTTTCATATTTGAAACCAAGTCAAACATTTTTCTCAAGAAAACTTTTAAAATGTTTTCATGGATCCAAAAAAAATACATTAAATTACTTTAATGTGTGGAACAGAGTGGATTTTTTTTTTTACATGTGAAAGCATTTTTTTTAACTGTTTCACACATTATTTAAAACATTTAAAGATTTTTTTTTCCCACTCAGTTCAACAGATAAAATAAATGTTCTCATTCGAAATACATTGGTTTCATAAAGTAAAACAAAAAAAAGGAACCTAGAAAAGATTATTCTGGCAATTCTTCCCCTCACAACATCACAAGTCTTAAACACTAAAATATTATCCTGGCAAAACTTTTTTCCCCACCAGACTGGAAGTCATATAAACACATTAGTGGTAGCTCATAGTAAATAGACAATATGTCCAAACCACATAAAAATACATTTAAAATCTCTGCATTCAGTGATGATCGTGCTTCCTCACAACACCCCTGGATACATTTGGAGGTCGTGCACAGAGAAATCTATGGCGTTACAGTAGCAGTGATGATCCCAGACCCACCCTGAAATAAAACAGCAGCCTTCCAGTGTTTCAAACACTACATTATGAAATCAAGATCTTTTTATTTTGTATTGCCTTTTTACAACCGTGTCACTGACATAAGAAGGATTTCATTAAGGTGTTGCTATCGCCCCCCGTACAACTCTCACACACAAAGTCCAAATAAAAGTAAAACACCGGGGGAGTCGTTAAAGCAGCATATTAAATGCCTGAAATCATTTTGGTAAAACAAGTAGCAAAACACTGAAACACCAAAACAGAATTGGCCTTATGTAGTTCATTACAGGAGAATAACCTGCAACACTGCGAGGTAAAATAAAATAAAAAGTTATAAATTGGGCTTAAAGGCCGCCACAATGATGCAAAGTGAGAAAGAAAAAAAAATGTTTCGGGGGATAAATGAGAAAACACTGCCCATCTCAGCCACCGTCCACGAGGGGCAACATTGGCATGTGTGGTGAGCGTGTCTGGGGTTGTACAGCGGGGGATCTGCAGAGATCGTTTCATAGATCAGTCCTGCTCCATCACGTTAGGATCGTATCGTCTATCTCTTCATTGGAGTCTGGCAGGCTGGCGATTTTCTTCAGGGACCTGCGGTGACACTCTGACAGCAGGTCGTTACTTGCAGAGTCAAGAATGGCAGTAAGACCCTGGAAGAGCAAAAAAAAAGGAGGAATGAGTACAAAGTCTTCAGCCATATTTATGTTACATACATGTATGAATAATCCTCGTCTGACCTGCATGGTTTCCTCTCCCTGGCGGAGCTGCAGCAGGTTGACGATGGTGTGTTCGCTCTGAGACCGGACGCTGGTGTTCTTGTCCTTGGTGTTGTCCAGCAGACCCTTCAGGAGGGGCTTGATGAGGGCGACCTCCATGGGGGGCATCGCCGGGTCTTTGAACACCCACCACAACACCCGCTCCGACACCAGTCTGATGTCACTCGACTGGTTCTGAAGACACTGCGTGGTCACAGAGACGAGGAGACGTCACGACACAAAAACCTTCTGTCATGTCACAAAAACTCTTATCTTGCATATGCATATTTGAATTCTGGGTGTTTGGGAGAAAATAAAATGGATTCAGGTGGAACTGAATGAACTGAACTGGGGAGGATATCCTGATTGGATCTGACTGAGAGCACGAGGACGCGCCGTGGTAGCGACACCCTGCTGTATCTTTTAATTTACTCTTAATTAGACAACAATGTACAAAATGGACATCATGCTGTGATGAGGAAGACTTGGGACTAGCAAGTGAGACCATAAAAAACATTAGGAAACTGTTTACTGAGGTAATAAATCAATAAAATATGAGCATCTCTTTGAAACCAGTGGAGACGCCCCCTGCAGGCCATTAGGAAGAATGCAAGTTTAAGGCACATCCGCCTCGGTTTCACACGTCAGACCTGGAAGCTCTGTCTCCATTTCTTGTGTTGTCAATAATACGAACACAACGTTGACATAGTGACACATTTCACACTGTGATTCCACACGTTGTTAAGATGACAAAAAATCATTAGTGCAGCTTTAATTTAACTTAAATAATCGTGTAAAGATGATGATAGAAAATGACTGAATGTTGATAGATGACTCTACATGAACAGACAACAAAACCAGAGAACTCAACGACACTCACTTCCTTACTTACTTGAAAAAGCAAAGTAAATAGTCAAATGTCAGCTGAATCAAACGGTTCCTGCTTTACCTTCACTAACTGTGTGATCATTCGCTGAGAAACACTGAGTCCCTCAGTTCGGAGCTGATGCCTCATCAGGAATCCCATCCCTCTGATCCCGCTGGTGGCAATCGGAATCTGGAAGAAGAGCATGATCACTATTATGTAAATGTACTGACACATATTAGGGCAGCAGGAACGAATGTATAATGAAGGGGAAACAGCAGAGGAGATGGGACTGTAGAAAAACACTGATACTATTTTTCTTTTGAGCAGACGTTTACAGGATGCATGACGATGAGGTCATTTATCTCTTTGTGGCTATTTAAAAGTAATAACTGTAACATGGCGTTGTAAAAACAACTACTACTTCTTTCATCCTACAGCTAACAGATCCAGATGCTCAATTAGAGGAATGTTGTTTTGTAATATTGCACTGTTGGGACCATTTCTTGGCCTGGCACCTCCTCTGGTAAATACAAGAAATAATTCCAGGTAACTCCCAATACATGTGCCTACTGTATTTTCCATCATGTCAGCCCTTGAGGGACATGAGATGTTTATTGTCAAAAGAACAGAGGGCCACACAGACTCTCCTCACCCTGTCAGCGGTGGCGTTGGTCAGAATTGTCTCTGTCACAGTATCGCAGTAGTCCTTCCCACACAGCTTCTCTGGAGCCGCCTTCACAGCTATGGCCAGGGCCAAGCTGCGACCATGACGCACCATCCAGTCAACACCAGACACGTCCGCTGTAAAAAAAACAACACATCACCTCATTCGTTGAACATTTATCATGAGAGCTGTTAGCATAAACATATTATGTAAGGACTAGTGTTGTAAAAAGACAGTAGCTGGGGACATTAAAACACACACTATGTGATCTTGTGATGATTACTTTGCTTATGAATACTAACCCAAGACATGCTGAAGTAACACAGTCTTCAGCTCCTCCTCCGACAGGAAGGCACACAGCTCACCAACACAGCCGGCTGACGCCATACGTGTTGCATCCTACGTGCGTGCACACAGACAGACAGACAGACACAGACAGGTTGACAGTCATTTACTCTCGAACTGACGTGCTGGCTCAAAACCACCTTTTTTAGATAAACCACATCCTCTCTGCCTGACTTCCGTTTTCTACTGTGATCACAGAGGAAACCGCTGAACAACTCTCTAGTCTGTCTGCGTTTTATACTGTATTTCATAGCTCATTAATTAATTCATTTATTCAGCAGCTTTAACTGGCCCCGGGGTGTAAAAACAAGGCGTGTTAGCACAGATTAAAAGAAATCTCCTCAGCTCTAGCTGCTGCTGTAAGGCATCTGCTCCTCCTGACATACCTCATCATGTCCCAGCATGCCTAGCAATGTGGTGGTGATGTTCTTGCGGATGGCTGGGTCCACCTTTGACCCGGCCCCCTGGATGACAAACCTCAGGGCTTGGAGCATAGTTTCCCTGTGGGAGGGATAACAAAGCACAACACCAGCATGAGAACGAGAACTGTGCGCTAAAATTAACAGCTTTTATTGGATTATATTAACAAAACAACAACAAAATAAAACAGAAGCCACACTCTTTCTTCTACCATCTTCTACCATGTAGGAAATAGCTAAAAGTCAGAGTGAACTACATCTTAGTCATAGATGTTTGAAGCAGATACCAAGATTGATATAGAGAGTTTAGAAAATCTCTCAAAATTAAAAGTTATATTGGTTCATTTATATAAAAATAATTTATAATAATTTTTTACACACATAAAGAACACAAACAAACATTTTTGAGACCTTTAATTTGTTTTTTTAAAGAACTGTGAACAGAAACTGAGAAGAACCCAAAGTTTAAACAAACTCATCAGCGCCCTCTGGTGGACAAACTTTACAATGCCAGCACTTTCTTTTTTTCAATGACTGCAAATCTGTACTGACAAGTCTAGTCATATATTATAATTATATGTTATATAATATTCGCCTGTGGTTAAGTCAACTCACACAAATTATTATCATTAATCAATTATTTAGGTGTGTTCCCTTCTCATTGGAAGAATCTGCAGAGGTGAACATGAACGTATTTCACAAGAAAAGTGAAACAAAAAGAAAGAAAAGTCTGAAAATGAAACAGATTAATATGTTTTCTTTCTTGCAACTAATCATCATTTTGTGACTTCCTCAGGTTCATTTTGGGACCCCAGTGGTCCAGACCGACCTCGGACCAATGATTCTGGGTTAAATTACCTCCAGGATTCCCAGCAAAATTAATTTTTAAAAATTTTAATTAAACTATAATTTTCCGTACATCAGCAGAAATGATCTCAATCAGTAGGTTTTTTATTTCTCCTTCATTAAAACTGCAGTCGCGGCCATTTCATTTGATCTTTATCGTTATTTTATTGCAGGTTTTTTTTTAAGCATTTTGATTTGTTTAAAGGTGCTATATAAATACAGCTTGATTGATTGATTGATTGATTGATTGATGGGGATCTGTGACATTAAGTACTACAGTATAGCATCCTCTGACTGAAGATGTCAGTATGACTCTGCTCACCTGACTCCTGAGTCCTCAGCGTTGCGGATGGCAGAAAGCTGCTCAGTGAAAAGTGGGTCCACTTTGGTGTGGATGGAAACCAGCTGACCCAGAGCCTCGGCAGCCCTGAGCCGCACCGCACGGCTCGAGTCCTGCAGGGCCTTCAGGAAGGTGGTCTGCAGCTGAGGCAGGAAGGGCTTCAGGGCAATGCCCACCTGGAGGAGAGAGCCACACAATGAGCCTCCTGACTGATACATCGATTCATCTGGGGAGCTGAATCAGTGTTTTCAACAGTTTTTAGCCTTTTGCACGTCTAACGGGGAGAAACGGGTGCAGACCTTCGCCAGCAGCAAGGTGAGAGTCTCCAGCAGAGCCGTCTTCACCGACCAGGCAAAGCGGTCTCCCAAGATACGAATGAGCGGTCCAGTGATGTTGATGACAGACGGCCGCAGTGCCTCGGGCGAGGTCAGCTTGATGACGCCCCCTAATGCTTTAGCTGCCTCCTCTTTCTGCTCAGGGCTTCCAGTGAGGACCCCTTCTCTCAGGACAGGCAGGATACAGGTCACACCCTGCGGAAACAATCACAGGATGGATAAGGTTGTGTGTTCAGCAGACAACTGTAAAAGCTTCTATGTGATCAAGCATTGGTGTGTCAGAGCAGTCCTATAATTCCTCTTATAACACAGGAGCTCAAAAACCCACAAAGATTCTGTAAAAGCCAGAAATACCAGAACAAAACCACCACGCTGTAATAAGGTCCTGATGTTCACTTCTTACCTTCTTGGGCAGACAGAATCCAGGCAGGTGCTGGCCTCGAACATCTGCAGCTGCTGATCTGATGTCTCGATGCAGGTCATCGATCAGAGCCAGCTGGCTGCTCGCATCCAGTTTCTATACAAAAGAAATAGCAGAAGTTAGACCACATGTTTCATTAAGAAAGAATCAAAGCACTGATTTGTTTTGGTCAGAATGTCTCTGTGTTTACACACCTTGGTAATGGAGTTGATGGTGTCCCAGCTCTGAGCCAGGACCTCTGGGTTGGAGTCATTGAGGAGGCGGATGAGGCCTGACAGCAGGGAACGAGTGTGAGCGCTGTAGTCCAGGCGGGTGCGGGCGAAGTAGCCGTTGAGGATGGTGACGGCAGCCTGTCTGAGGCCGGAGTCGGGGCCCCGCGAGGCCTCCAGCAGGTCGTCGATGATGATCCGCTGGCCGACTTCATCTTCAACTGAGAGGATCACTGTCTGACAGCTGCACAACTCCTGGAGCAGAGGATACACACAGGGTTACTCTGTGGTCTTTATGAGGAAGGGTCAAACACAACAGCAGCTGTGGATATTTGAGTTTGTGAACGCTGGTATCACCTGTGCTTCATCCTCTGTTCCCAGCTTTCCTTTGAGGGAGGAGAGCAGGGCGGGCAGGATGACCCCGAGGTGGCGTGTCAGAGCGTCTCCAGCCACAGCGGACAGGAAGGCCAGAACACGGGTGTTCACGGGAGGAGCAGTCAGCTGGTGGGGCCAGAGAGGACATTCACTTTAGTCACAGCCAGTCACAATAACAAGGGGTAAAAAAAGTTAAGCTCAGCTGTGACACTTTACCTTTGGAACCAAGTAAGGCAACACAGATCGACTCTTCACGGCCATGACCTGCTTCAGGCCGTCCAAAGCAAACTCGGCTGTCTCCTCGTCATCCTGAGAAAAGACAGTCAACGTATTAAAAGCTGCACTGAAAACTTTAGATGCTATCCGACCAGTGTTTCTCTCCTCATTCCCTCACCAGCTGTTTGAGCAGCGTAGGCAGGATGTCGTCCAGCGCCTGGTGACCGATGGTCGCATGGAGCTGCTCAAAGGTTTTGGCTGCAGCCTCTCTGACCTCCTCCAGAGGGTCACAGAGAGCCTTCCTCACTGTGGGGACCAGCGACTCAGAGAAGACAAGCACCTACAAATCACAATCATCAAAACACCTTCTGGTTAGTAAATCCTCATACCTTTATTTTCAGTCCTTTGAATCTACAGGGTTGATGTAGCAGGATTGATAAGTTTTGTGCCTCTCCTACTGTGGGCATCTATAATCTTTATCTCATTCAACCTCACTCATTATGATGCTGCAGGCTTGTAAAGTGAAACGTGTGTGTTGTTGTGTCTGCATGACTCACTGCGTCTTTGCTGGTGGACTTCATGATCTCACTGAGACCGATGCAGACTCCCTGCCTCTCGTCGCTCTTGTCAGAGCGCAGTCCCTCCTCCAGGATGGGAATAATCTCAGGGAGGATCTTCTCTCCCAGCTTCCTCACCAGATCACCCAGCGTGCGAGCAGCGATCTAAAAGCACACAGACACACAGCAGGTGTTTTCACAGCGGCAGGAAAAACAAACAGTGCTGCCAAGCAGGGAGAATAAAAAACAGAGTGGGTTTGCAAAGTTAAAAGGAGTAATACCGTTCTCTTGTCTGGGCAGGTGGAGGCCAGGAAGCCCAGCAGCAGAGTGAAGAGGGTCGGGAGGATCTCTCGAAGAGTCCTGGGGGTGTTGGACACCACAATCTTCCACACGTGGAGGGAAGCCTGTCGGACCACCAGCTGAGTGTCTGAACGGCCCATGTACAGGCCGGAGAGGACGCGATTACGCCGCTCAGCTCCGAGAGCTCCAATGATAGCCTGAGAGAGGAAAAGGTCGAAGGTCAGCAATGATAAAGATATAAAAGAAAGACAACTTCAACGAGAGAATTTTGTTGCAGAAAAGAAATCTATTCGTACTTTATTGGATTGAGCTGTTCCGAAGTTGTCGTCCTCAGAAGCGGTTTCTGTGGTCATCTTTCCTGTCACTCCAGAGATGTGGAACAACAGATCTCCAAGCAGCTGCACCGAGCTGAACCTGCAACCACCAACGACACCGACACACAACTAGTCAATATAAGAGTGACACTTAATCAATCATTAATCTGTATCTGTGGATTTAAATCTGACCTGATTCTCCACAGGTCATCAAACAGGCCCTGTTCCAGCTCAGGAAGCAGCAGCGCGATGGCGGTCTCAGCGTACATGCTGATGATTCGCTGGCCGGCTCGCAGTGCCGTGTCTCTCACATATTCGTTCTCATCGGCCAGAGCCTGTGGTGGGAAAGAGAGGAGAGCAAGGAGTCAGATAACAGTATTTCTCACCAAAATCTGTCACCTTTACCTGCTTATGTGTTTAAAATCAAAGCAAAATATTCAACCACAGTAAGAGCAGGAAAAAACTCATTCTGGTCCCAACAATACCTTGAGGATGCAGGGGATGATGGGTCCAACATAGGGAGTAAACCTGTCTCCAAAGGTGAGCGGCAGGTAGATGAACATCATGATGTAGCCGTCTCTGACGTGAGACGCGATATCGATCTTGCTGGCTGTTTGCACCACATCTGGCATCAGCTTGTCCAGCTTCTCCACTCCGAGTCCAGCCATGACCTCAGCCAGTCCTGAAGACACCAACACACACATTGTTCAGTGAGTGATATATATATAGAGAGTAAAACAGAAACAACACAGTGACACGTAGTAGAAGAAGCAACCTTGTGCGGCTCCAGAGCGATCGACAGAGCTCTGCTCGGAGGCCAGAGTCTCCATGAGCCACGGCAGCAAGTCGTCAAAGCAGGATTCACCCATCCCCTTCACCATGGCGCCCAGGGCTTTGGCTGAGACTGTACGGACCTGGGAAGGAGATGAAGAGCAGCTGCAGCTTCAACGCCACACACACAGGGCACAAAATGCTGGTACTGCTTCTATTACTAAACACACCTCAGGCACCGGGTCCAACAGAGAGGCCTTCAGTCCAGGAATAACACTTGGCAGGTAGGGGGACAGGTCCTACAACCAACGAGATGCATCACAGCGTAAACAAAACATAATTTCTGTTTGTAGTGCACTCTGATATTTAGTTAATGCCGTTTACCTTCTGGTCTGTCAGGGAGTACATGTTTCCAATGATCTGAGCCGCCATCTTGCGAGTGTCGGTGGAGCGATCCTGGAAGGCTCTCTGGACGATGGGCATGATGAGGGCCAGGGAGGGGGCGTCGATGAAGTGGACAAACTTGGTGTCGAGCAGCGTCTGCAGGCACGTCTGGGTCCTCCTGGACGGATCGGTGAGAGCGTCCAGCAGGATGGGGGTGATAGCTGAGAGAGGAACAACAACATCACCATCACGATATGTAAACTTGCAGATCCTTCAGCACATGCTATGACAATTACAAACGAGTTCTGACATGAAGTCATTTAAGAGTCACTTACCCAGGATTTCGGGGTTGCGGATGACAGAGCCGATCAGTCGGAGTGCTTGCTGTCCGGCCTTCTGCACCTTCACATGGGAGTCAGTCAGCACCTCGGTCAGCTTGGGGACGATGCTGGGCAGGCAGGACGACAACTGTTTGGGTGCACAGAACGCCATGGCACCGAGCAACTCCACCGAGCCTGGAGGAAGGTGGGGGGTCACAAAGAGGTACAGTTTAATTGTGTCCCTGTATTAAGCCATTGTCGTCACAGTTGTGTACAATTGGGTCATGATTATTAGGATCTCATGGGGGTCCTGTGCATCTAAAGGCTCCTCACCGGCTTTAGTTCTCCACGACTCCTCCTCCAGGGCCACCAGCAGGGAGGGAAGAACCAGCTTCACCCCGTGGGCGCTCAGGTTCCTCATCACAGCTTTGGCACAGTCATCTGCAGCCTGGTGGAAGAGAAGGCAGGGGGTTAAAACATGACAACAGTTTCACTGATCAGGAGTTACGTCCACATCGTTTCGCTTTAATGTAAATACTCAGGAACAGCTGATGGTGCAGAGAAACATCTTATAATTTACAGCAGGACATTTTGATGAAAAGTAAGATAATTCATGCAGAGCACGACAGTGGACTGAGGTACATGATCTACCCGCTCACCTCTCTGACATATTGGTTTCCGTCTCCAAAGCAGAGCAAGAGGTGTGGCAGCACGTGGACCACATACGGCTCGAACAGCTTCCCCAACATATTGCAGAGCATCTCGAAGGCAAACAATGCTCCTGAACAGAGACAAACACGTGGTCAGTGCTTTCTTACCCGATGAAACCAAAAAAATGCTTTTGTTGCTGAAGATTTTGGTGACAGCAGATGCTAGCTTCTGTAGCTACGATGAGGAAGACGTAGTCTGACACATAATATCTGCATCAACAGGTGTACATTAATACTTCACCGACCTTCCCTCCGTCTGAAGTTCTTCTTGTCCTGGATGGCGTCGGTCAGCGTGGTCATGATGTCCTGTTGTTTGAGCGCCAGGATCCCGAGACCTTTGACAAGGCCAGCCAGTCCGTACGCCGCTCCCTTCCTCTCTGCGTACTTGTCGCTCTCCAGCAGCAGCTGCAGCAGGTTCCTCACAATCCCTGCAGCGTCCTCCTTGATGGCAGGGACTAAAGGAGGTAAACAGCTGGCCACAGACTCCTGGACCTGATGAGGGACGACAAACCACGTGAGATTGCAGTTCCAACTCTCAGATTCTGAGCACTGTGAACCAGGTAGGGTGTGATTTAAAGTAAAATGAGCTGCTTACCTGCTGTGAGGGTGTAGAGAGCGCTGTGATGAGCTTGGCCACGATGGGTTTGACCTTGGGGTCATTTTTGTCCAGATGTTTGGCCAATGAGCCCATGAGAATCACCACACTCTGACGGACAGAGTCGTAGCTGGCGTCCTGGGGGGCGTTCTTCAGAAACTCCTCAAACACCGGCAGCAGGGAGCTCACATTGTCCTGTCACACAAAGCAGGTACTTAACAATGCAGTGCAACATATCAATGGCCATACAGTACATACTTGCACAAATGTACAGGCTGAAAGAATCAGAGCTACATTACCTTTCCATGCGTGTTGAGCGCAGCGAGGGCGGCGTCCAGCATGCAGCGCCGCACCTCAGTGTGGCGGTCGTTAAGAGCGTCGGGGACGAAGAAGAGGAAGAGAGGGGTGACCTGAGATTCGTCCAGGTACTGAGACAGCTTGTTCAGAGCCAGAGCAATGCCACACCTGACAAAGAAGTGTGAAAGAGTTCAGTGCAAAGATCATCTAATATTTCACGGTCTCTAGTCACCTCTGTCTGAACTGTCTTAAAATAACACAGATAAAAGTAGACAAGCATCTTCCTGCGTTTTTCTGTCATCAGCACTACAGTTTGTTTGGCGTCTTATCTCCTTCTGTTGGAGATAATCCAAAATATTTCTGCCTTGAACAATAGCAGGCCAAGTCGACATTATGGTGGTTAATTGTGCATCCACGAGCTTGGGCCCCCAGGACACACTGATTTAATGTATCTTTGCTTCGAGATGAAAACATTTTCAAAAATGCTGGTTTATCTCATCTTTGCAAACAAACACTGAGGTGTACCTGGCCTCCCACTGGTCAGGTGGAGCTTCAGAGATGACTCTGCCGAGAGCATCGAGTACTGGAGGTGGTCTCTGAAAAAATAATGAACACAAAACTATCAGTCTTTTGTTTCTGGGATCAAATGAATCCACTGGTGGTACTGAAGCTAGAAGAGTTATATTGTGATGTGGTCTGGGATCAGGTCCTCACATAGAGTTTCTGGTGATAGAGTTCAGTGAGCTGGCCGAGCACGGTGGGAGCCTGGTCTCTGTATTCGGATACAGCACTTGACAGAGCTTCGGCGCTGGCAGATCGGACGGCCTCCTCGTGGTGGGTGACGTCTCCGATCAGCAGGGAGCAGAGCTCAGGGACCAACTCCAGACCCAGAGACTCCCAGAGTCTGAGGGGAAAGGACAGGGCAACACGTTAGTTCAACTGCTGAATTCACAGCTCTCACAGTTTGCACTCTCAGTCACAGTGCAAAAAAGTCTGCAGGAAAAAAACACAGTTATAATTTCTAGCTAACCGGCTAACAGAGGAAGAGAGCAGGACACATCTATATTACATACTTTTCAGCCAAGGCTCGGCCCTCCTCTTCAACATCAAACCTGGAAACCCAAAGCCTGCGCAGCAGACTCAACCCGCTGGACTCTGAGCTGTCTGTGGGCAGAGCGAACTCCATCTCCAACAATCCCTGAGCACAGACACAATGAGTGTTAAGAGCATGTTTAGTAGAAATAAACATCAGCACTATAACTTAAGTGATAACGTTAATTCTTTCTGGAATTCTGTCTGTAACAGACCGGTTTACTTTGCTGTGGGAGAGACCATTCAGCTAATATCTGAATGAACTGTAGCTCACCCTGAGGGCAGCGTCGCGCACAGAGAAGCAGGGTGAGAGGAGAGCCTCGAGCAGGACGTCTATCTCCGGCTGCTCTGCCACAGCGCAGCCGTCTCCTCCTCCAGCGCTGGCACACAGGGCTGTCAGGCACTGAGCTGCCAACACCTGAAACAGAGTGTGAAACATCACAGAGATAAGCAACACTTCTGTCATCTATGTGAAAATATGTTTCAACAGGACACAGAACAAGGATAAAAGAAAAAAATAGAATTAAAGTCACACAGATTTATTAATATTTAGCCACGAGTCATATGCAGAAATTCAAACAATAGCACAACAAAATCCTGTCCTTTACCTGCAGTCTCGGGGTGGCTGTAGAAATAATCCTGGTCAGCAGTAGCAGCATGGTGACACGTGGAAGCAGCTCTGGGCCGTTCTGAGACGAGACAACACAGCAGTCAGTACAGAGATCCAATAAACTACAAATCAAATGGTTATCATGTCACATAAAGCATTTTTAAATTCACTGTGAAGTTCATTTTTACAGGCCGATGGTTTTGCTTCAAGCTACGGAAAATTTGTGTGAACACAAGAGACAGTAGATGCCTCATTAGTAAATTAATGTTGAGACGTGGTGATGATTTCTCAGGTGTTTCTGGTTGTCTGCACAGACAGCCCACTGTGCAGTTCACAGACAAAAGAAAATGAAGTTTACCTCGTCTATAAAAACATCATCACTTTCTGTTTCCGCCCGAAGCTGAGAGTGTTCTGTGATGACTTGCAAGGCTTTGGTCATCAGGTTCTCCATCTCCTCGTCGCTGCCTGAAGAGTCCCGGAGCATTGCGTTGAGGAGAGGGAAGCAGAAGGAGAAAGCGGGAGCAGACAGCGGAGCCACATCTGAGGAGAAACAAAAACAAGAAAAAGTCTAATGTTACATTCCTGAAGTCTGGACACATTCAAACAACATCGAAAACTTTTATTTCTAGCAAGAAACGATTTAGAACAAAAAGTGTGTATGTGCAGTGGATACATTGAAAACAATCAGTCTGCATGGTGTTAACAGTGTAACTTTGTCTTGGACTCACCAGCAGTCTTGGCCTCTCTCTGTGGGACAGTGTGGTTGTGCAGCAGCAGCATGGTGCGCTGAACTGCTGTGTCCAGGTCCTCCTGTCCCCAGGCCTCGTCCAGATCGCATTCTGGCTTTAGCAGCCGCAGAGTCACGTGTCCGACGAGCACAGCTAGAAGGGGGAAAAAAAAGGCATTTACCCAAGATGCTTAAGCTGCAATCTGTCAATAAAATACAACACTAAGACGAGCTGTGTACCGAGGTGGTGAAGGTGTTTTGGCATGAGGCACACTCCGATGTCTAAGAAGACCTGATGGATGCGTGGAGCAGCCAGAGGGGACTGGAGCAGTGGAATCAGGACCTGGAGGACAGGAGGGAGCTCCTGGGTGATCCGAGCTGGTCTCTCTATCAGAAGAGCTTCCAGCAGACCCACGGCGCTCTGCAGCTCCACATCCAGCTGATGACAACAAAAAGTACACCGCAGCTCAGTAACAAGGCTGTCACGCTTCAGTTTTAGGGCATTAATCTGGATGACATGGCTTCATACCCCGCGAAGTCTTTTGCGAACAGCCGCCTCCTTTTCCAGCTGCGCCTGCATCATTTCCTTCTGTTTGCTTGTGAGCTGAAGTTCCTCTTTGATGCCTTTTTTCCTCTTTATCTCCTGCAAGTAAAAAAAAAACCCTCAACATATGTTCCAGAAATCCACAACACCAAAAATACACAAATGGTAGTACGAGCATTTTACCTCCTGTAACTCCAGCTCAATGATCTGTTCCTTGTAGGAGTACGCCTTGTTCTCCCTCTTCATGTTGACTTTCTTGGTGCTTTCCTTCTGGGCACTGCAGCGCACGTGGACGCAGAAAACACAAGTAAAGAAAAAAGCCAGAGAGACAACAGAGAGTCCACAGCTGTAGCAGAGGCTGTGCGTTACCTCTGGATGATGCTGTTGTCATACAGTTCTCCGTCGGGCGTCAGCATGATGGCATACTCTTCCTTGGTGACGTGGCATAAAGCAGGTCGGGAAAGCGCCTCGGTGACGTGACTGATGACACGCGGTAACAGCTTGTTAGGGGAGAGGCTGGAGAGGGCACCGACTGCGTTTTTCACAGCCTGAGGAGAAAAATGTGACGGTTAAACATCCTGGTAGCGTAACAAATATTAATGTCCCAACAGAGCTCTGAAGGAAATGTCAGGTGCAAAACAGATACACATCCCAAAGTGCAAAAAAGGATTCATATAAATATTTATTGCCTTAACTATGGAAGTGCAATTGACTAACCCTGAAGAAAAGGGCTGTCAAAGCTACATTAGTTGTTATGTTTTTATCTAAAGTAAAAGATATGTTTTATTATCGGCATCAACAGAAATCATAAAAACGATATAACAAAAATGCAATAAGTTGTTGTGAACAGACTGAATGTGGAGATTGGCCTAAATTATTATCCCAGTGCAGCCCTGACCCTCACCTGCTATTACTATTATTATCATCACAGCTAAAGCACTGACAGCTCAGTTACACGTTGGGTTGAGTCCAGTCCTGTCTAGTCACAACAAGAAGCACTGAATGGCCCACACAGAGTGGACAAAACACCAGCGGTCTGCAGGGTAATCTCCTGACTATTTAACAAACGTATCAGCGTATCCACGCCCAAACAAAGAGGTGTGGGATGTTTTCAGACCTGATTGTCTGTGTTGACCTCCAGCAGATGTGGCAGAACAGCCTCCAGATTGTTTTCTATAAACTCTTTGGCTTTAATTTTCATGGAGAGGAGCAGAACAGGCCAGAGTCCACGGTGAGCTACAACTGAAAGAGAAGGAGAAGATGAGATGTCAAATATGTGACAGAGCTTCAATGCGACTATCCAAACAAACACGTTTTATTAAAAAACAAAAACCTGGCAACAGTTTATATGTGGTTCAGTTCTGGAGAGCATCTCGGTGTCTTACCGACGGATGGATGATGGCTGACTATGAGGGTCTCCATGGCCAGATTCTCTGCTTCTGCGGGGTCACCCCATTGGCTGGCAGCGGAGCAAACGACACACAGCGCTTCGAGCAGGGCGCGAGGAGGAATGTAGCTGCGACCCACCTCGCTGAGCTCTCCAGATTCTGATGCCAGGACATCCTGAGGCAAAACCTGAAAGTTCACAGCCAACAGTCAGTAACTTAAACAAACCAAACTTGGTTTATTAAATGTTTGAGTCGTAGCAGTCAGCTGATTCAATCAATGATCCACAGCCAACTAATTAAGATGTAGCTCTGTGATGAAAATTAATTACGTACTTTGTGTTTGTTGATGACCACGCGGAGTTCTCCCAAAAGGCCGTGGGCCAGACTGGAGCCACCCAGAGAGGAGAGCAGCTTCCTGACTGTCTGCTGCGCTCGCTTCCTCACACGCCAGCTGCGACTGAGTAGAACCGCAACCGTGGCGTGATGATACATCCTGCAGAAGAGTTATCAACAGGGAAAAATTAACCAGGGACACGAGCACTACAGGGTCTAGGTGTATGTTGTAGTTTGCATTGTTTAACTTGACTTTAAGACAGTTTCTCTACATGTCAACAGAGGGACGACTCACTGTGACTTGCTGGAGTTGAGCCTGTGAGCGTGATCCAGGAAGAGCCTTTCACAGAGCTGCAACACTGTGAGCAGAGCTGGAGACAGAGAGAAGAAGACATCAGTGCATGAGTTAATAATTAGAAATCCTGAGACAAAGGCAACACACATACTTTAGAATAGACATTTTTCAAGAAATCCAGGAAAAAAACTAGGAAGATTTCTGAATTTTGGGCTAATTTGCCAATGAGTGACTCTTAAACTAGTAAGATAATGTTGCCTTACTTTCCTCGTTGGCCTGGGAGAGGAACTTCTCTGTTGTGAAAAGCGGCTTCTTCTCATCTAAGATCAGAGTCCAGAAGCTGGAGAACTTGGCCTCTGCAGAGACACAAAAACATCCTCATCACTTTCCTTCCTGAGAGTCTCCAGAAGTTAAAAACATTATTGTTGAGATGTTTGCCTTACCTGGCTGTGCCTCCAGCAGCGTCAGTCGACTCAAAAGAACAGAAGCTGCTACGCCTTCTGCGAGCAGAGCATGCTGGGAGTTTTGTGCCAGAGCCTTCTCCACTGTTTGGAGTAGCAAAGGCACGAGGTCTGAGGCTTGGGCCAGAGTGTCGCCTAAAAACCGGAGAAGTGACAGCACAGGACTCAGGATTCAGTTTAATCCATGGATCTATATATTCGACACCTAACAGAACATCTCCTGTGTGACTGACCTCTGAAGGCCCCGAGCATGGTCTGAAGGTAGGCCTGTCGGACCAGAGAGGTGGAGGTCTTCAGGGTGAAGGCTTTCTTCAACCAATCCAAAAGAGCGGTGGGAACTTCCACAGTGAGACGACTGCTCCACTGGGAGAGCACAGATACTGCGTGCACCAGGGTGCCCTCGTGAACTGCATGACAACAGTGAGAAAAACGAGCCTGATGCTTTAACTTGCATTATATGTAGGACTGAAACAAATCTGAACTTCTTTAACATGACCTGCAGTGAACTTACACACCTGCCCCCAAATAGGACAGAAACTGCAAAACAATACATCTTCCCTTTAAACTATATTTGGGGGGGAAGGAGAGGAAGAACACAAAGAGCGTTGATACCTTCTTGTTGTAAATACGGGATGAACATCACAGCAACTGCAGAGCTGAGAGTCTGGCTGGAGGTTCCTGACACAGCATGATGGCTGCAGCTGGCAATCCCTAAAACAAAAAGAAAATTCTTAGGTTGACAAAAAAAACGACAATGAAATCAAACAGCTTATAATCACAGGTGTTTGTTAGGCCTCTTACCTGACAGCACACTCATCTTCTGAGCAACAACTGTGAGCTTCCCCTCCGAACCTGCAACCACAATATTAAGACTGAAGTGAACAAACCAAACACAATTCAGATTATACTTCAGTCTATCTGGTGGTTAATTAGTTCACCTCCGAGGATCTTGAAGAGGTGTGTGACGATGTCCTGCACAGCAGAGGGATCACTGAACTGCTGAGCCAGGTTCTGCATGGCCTGGACCGCCTCCTCCATCAGCTGGGCATTATTAGCTTTCAGCTGGCCTGTAACACAGACCATTGTAATTTAATACACACAGTTATGCTGAATTAAGCACTCAGTCTTTCAGTCATTAGTTCTTCTGTGATAAATCATTCCCCTCACTGCAGTTGAGTGTATACTTTATAAACGTTCTGTTAGATGGATGTAAAAACAAATTAACTGCCTTACTTGCGATGGCCTTTCCGATGTCCATGGCATACTGACTGAGGTCAAGAGTTACAGCCGACAGCAGGCAGGAAATGGCTGCAGAGAGAGCAGACAACGTTTTAATCCACTGAACGAGCTGCCAGTGCAGATGAGTATCTAACGCCTGATTGCATCTTACTGTGAATGGCGTTCTCTGGACTGCGAAGCATCGTCTTCTGCAGCGTGGGGAGGAGCAGCTCCTTGAACTCCGAGTGAGACACGTGACGCAGCAGGGAGCCACTTTTGTCCAGAATGTGCTGCTGTGGTTTTGTCTTGCTCATGAGGACTGATTTTATGTACAGGTCCAACAGGGCACTCTGGAAAATAACAGTAGACACAAGGTTGAGGATTGTAGCGTCAAATACAGTCACCTGAGATTCTGTGTTACATAAAAAATGTCTTACCTTGTGCTTCTCTATTGTCTCTTTGTCTTTATGAGCCGTGCAGAAGTCTAAACAAATCCCCAGCATGGCCAGAGTGGTGGGGCTCTGGTCCAGACTCAACAGTGTGCTGAAGTATTGATCCACCAGTCCAGGATTCTGTTAAAGACGACAAAATGTCTGTTTCTAGATGTTGCCAACTGAGGTAATATGTATACTCTTGAACCCAGAGTAGGAATGGTGGCAGGCAGGCAGCACTAAGTGAGACGATGCCAGAGGCTTTCTCATCTCTTTGCCGTGGTAAAAGATGTATTGATTAATATTATATATTAATGATGTATCCAAGTCACTAACTCTGCTGTTGTGATGACCAGATGGTTCCCCAAATAACAGCAGGTAATTGTTAGATCCTCTCCTTCAACAAAATCAACGTGTCTTTTACTGCCAGTGTGTTTCAGACACTGTACTCACTTCTTCCCAGAGGTGGCTGAGATTTTTCAGGCTTGATTTCTGGGCTGTGGTCTTCGCTCCACCCACAACCTCCGCCACCAGAAGGCTCTGAACCTCGACCTGCAAACAGGACAACAGACCACAAGGTGATGCCAACATTCAAAATAAAAAAGGAAAATCACGTCATCATATTTAACTGATAATAATCAAACCATGTAAATATGTTAACAGGTATTATTTTACTGACCATTTTCTTCCAGGTGGCTCCTTCTCTCTTCTCTGGGGCAGAAAACACACTGTGGACTAAAAGGCAGGTCCAAGACAAGCCGATGAAGGCAGCAGAGCCGGAGCTTGTACTGCAAATATAAAAAGATGGGCGTGACAGGAGGAAGAGCAGAAAAACGCTTTTTATCTCCTAAAAGTTTAATACACTTCTAAAGAACATGTATATCTTGGCAGTCTTGAGTCATACATAAAAAATATATATGATTCAGTGTAATGTTCACAGCTGTACCTTGGCTCTCCAGTTTTGCTGATGACGCCGCTGTTCAGCAGGCAGTGGAGGAGGCTGGTCACCAGGATGTCAGGCTGACTGTCAGCCAGCTGAGCGATGACGGAGAGGAGCTCTCTGCGCGATGCAGCATCCCTGAGAAGCACACACACACACAGCCATGTAAATACGTACATTTAATTTATATTTCCATTGTGTAACGGGTGGTTTTCTCACAGCTTGAAACACCTACCGATATCTGTGTGGAGTGAGGCAGAAGAGCTTGCATAGACCTTTGACGGCAGGCTCTGGTAACT
>CAEMYA010000417.1:849680-863347 GCA_903131615.1 Diplodus sargus | reverse complement strand
CGATAGTATAGTGTTAAAAGCCAGCCACACAAACCTGCGTGTCCGCTGCCATCTTGCCGGTCTCGATGCAGGAAGGACTTGTTGATGTCACTTCCGGGTCAAAACCAAGTAGCCCACGCCCCCCCTGTGTTGTCGTTTTTAGTATTTAAATAGTATTACATGTTTGTTCAGAATAAGCAGTGAAAGAAGGAATTAAAAAACAAAAACAACAACACAGGAATAGGTGACGTACTTATTGGGCTCGTGAACGAGCTCCCATGATGCCCTCCCTCTCTCCGGTTACCCAGGCAACCAAATGTTGAGAGGGTTTTTGATCATATTCAAAAAACTTAAATCCTTCTTTTGCAGCATAACAATAATAATACTATAGTAATCATTATGTTGCCAGAACACAAAACTACGCAGTGCCGTTTGTTTTACCAAACAAACTCCGAGAGTACCCACCTGCAGTCAAGATGGCCGACAAGTGCGCCGCCATATATCCAATCCATACCGGAAGTCCCAACCGGAAGTTGGTTAATCGCCAAAATAAAACCAAAATAAAAGGCGCCATTTATCCAATATATAGACTGTATGGTTTACACATAACATAGTTCTATGCATTTTGTGCATTTACATGTTTATGGCAACGGCATAATTGACTAGTTAATTGTCTCGCCACAACTTTACTCAGAAGTTAGGTAGAAGCCTATAATAATCACTAAGTTATAATGTTAACATTTCATGGATTTAGCTTCAATATCAATGTTATGAATAAAAATGTGAATATTATGTTTGTGTGGTGGTGGTAGGGGGCACACACACACACACACACACACACACACACACACACACATACACTTCTTTATGTTATTTATTTGTGTGTTATTTTGCAAAATAATATGAATAAATCTGAACTTTGGATTTCATTTGTTGACATATTACAGTCAAAAATCGACGACACTTGTGCTGAGGTGCCCTTAGCACAATCTGAATCCGCCCATTACAATATCAAAGTAAAGTAACTTGATTACATTCTGTTAGTATTGGAATAATAACAAATAAAGACCAGAGAAAGTTTAGCTTCTTTTGACAAAACAGGAGCCTGAAGGCAAAGTGTGAGTATCTTTCACCTGGACTTTACGAGGGGGATCAAACATGGCTGATATATCTGCAGAGTGCTGATGGTCACTGTAGGTTTCTCCAGAACCAGAGCAGCCTGGAGCTGAAAGTGTGGACAGAGGAACCGGCTGCTGAGGACGAGCTGGACGACGGTTTCCTGAACTGAATCCTGATTTCCTGTCATCAAGTTCTGTGGACTGACATGTTGTCTGGTTGGTGCTCGGCCCAGGACAGGAAGGCTCTGCAGCGGGTGATCCATCCATCCGTCCACCCACAGAGCATCAGTGACAGAGGAGAGGTGAGGTGTCTGCTCAGAGCTCAGAGAATACTGAACACACTAACAGAACCAGAAGGAACCGCTGACGTAGCTTCTTTCCTCAGACTGTGAGACTCCTGAACATCCTCAACAACATAGACTGCTTTGGTTTCTGTCTGTCTGTGATGAAGCATTAAATGAGTCAAACTGATTTTGCAAGCCTGGTGTTTTTTAATGTTTTCTGTCAGATCAGTCGGAAATGTGCTGCTCGCAATCAGGAGCAGGAGGTTTTTTCTTTAATTAAGCAAACTCACAAACATTCTTTCATTCATTAAGGCAGAAACTCCTCAAATATTAATGTTCCCATCTTTGTTTTTAATAAGTATGTTGTAGTTAATGAGTACAACTGAGGGTTTCGCTCTCTGTCACAGACAGACCACAAGTGTCACGGAAAATAGTAATTAAGCATTTAACTAATTGTGCAATACATATAGGCATTAATAAAATAAAATATTGACGTTTTAGAAACCAGAGAATGAAGAAAGTGTTGCAGAGAGACTGCTGCTATGGCTTCACCTGTAGTTCACCTGCAAACCAACAGAACAGACAGACACAGAGAAAACAACGCTGTGAGACGTGGCAGCGCATCATAAGCAAGTATTCATTCAGTGATGCAGGGAGGCTGACGGGTTGTGTGGGTTATGCCGACATGCCGGTTCTTTTTGAATAAACAGCTAGCTCAACAGCTGGATGTCGCAAAGGCAATATAAATAAATAAAAGCGACAGAGCAGCCGATACCTTCAACAACAGTCAACCTGGCAGACTGAAAAGAGAACCCGATAGAATTTCCCGCCATGCAGGTGTACTCCCCAGCGTCATCAAGAGACACATTTCCCAGTTGGAGGACTTCCATTTCCTTGTCTGTGGTGTCAAGGCCAGAGGTCTAGAAAATAACAAATGAAGCAGACAAGAGGTCCAAGAGGGGAAGCAAATCAAAATACACCTTTAGAGTCAGTACTGGGTATCTCAGAAAAGAAGGATTGGTCACAAGAAGCTCCCACCTTGAGAATACGGACATACGGTAATCCATCAGGACCAACTGAGCTCCCGTTGACCTTGATGTGCTTCAGCCACTGGATGTGAGCCCGAGGGTGGCTGTCCACCTTGCAGTCAAGCTCCACATCGCTGCCAACCACTGCGGTGCAATCAGCTGGCAGGCCGGCCTGCAGGATCGGCCTGTGGGGAGAACGCTCTGCGACACAAACAAAACATACAGATTTGCAAGCACGTTAAGTGTTACTGTGAAAGTCAATGCAGTTGCAGCTCCATTTTGATAACTGATAACTCTCTAAAAATCAACCTACGAGCCAAGCGTCTGGCAGAATGACAACTTTCCAGGGTTTTCTGACCGAGGAGTTCATTACCTCTGCTGAGGTCAGGAGGAGCTCAGGGGACAACGGTGCTGGAGGAATCTGGACTGTGGATTACAGTCACAGGACAGGTCTCCATGTGGAGGAGTATTCACCTCCTTCCTCTACATGTATGGCTCCCTCACACCACAGCTTAACAGGCTTAATCTATGAAATGGCCGCCCAGTGGCTCACCTGGTGGAGTGCGTGCCGTGTCTTCAGGTCTGGTCTTCGCCCTGGCTGACTGATTTTGAATCCGGCATGGAGGACTTTGCGGCACGGTGTCCACTCTCTTTCCTTCTCCACCTGTTGCTATCAGAGTGGGGCATCAATATCAGTAATAATAAACAATAATAATCTTTTTTTAAATAAAGAAGAGTTTTGACAGTTTAGATGGATCCTGCTCCACGCTGAGGACAGAGAGACGAGTCTTTTGCCCTTTTCTGGCAAATGTGAAGGTAAACAGGAGACGGAAAAAAGAAAATATGAGGCAAAACAGAGCAGCTGATACCTTCAACAACAGTCAGCCTGGCAGAGTGATGAGAGAACCCGATAGAATTTCCTGCCACGCAGGTGTACTCCCCAGCGTCATCAAGAGACACATTTCTCAGTTGGAGGACTTCCATTTCCTTGTCTGTTGTGTTAAGGCCAGAGGTCTAGAAAATAACAAATGAAGCAGACCCGACAAGAGGCCCAAGAGGAGAAACAAATCAAAATACACCTTTAGAAACAGTACTGGGTATCTAAGAATAGAACCGATTGTAACTGGCTTGTTGCAGCAGGATTGGTCACAAGAAGCTCCCACCTTGAGGATACGGACATACGGTAATCCATCAGGACCAACTGAGCTCCCGTTGATCACGATGTGCTTCAGCCACTGGATGTGAGCCCGAGGGTGGCTGATCACCTTGCAGTCAAGCTCCACATCGCTGCCAACCACTGCGGTACGATCAGCTGGCAGGCCGGCCTGCAGGATCGGCCTGTGGGGAGAACGCTCTGCGACACAAACAAAACACACACAAAGTTAGTTTTACAGATATCTCTCACAAGGGTGCCTGACAGTTTTGGGAGCCTGTGTGTGGGGTGAACTGGGTCTTGTGTCAGTTGTTTTTTCTTTTGTTTTTAAAGATTATTATTATTAGTTTTACTGATATTGATGCCCCACTCTGACAGCAACAGGTGGAGAGAGAAAGGGAGTGGACACCATGCCGCAAAGTCCTCCATGCCGGATTCAAAATCAGTCAACCAGGGCGACGACCAGACCTGAAGACACGGCACGCACTCCACCAGGTGAGCCACTGGGCGGCCAATTCATAGATTAAGCCTGTTAAGCTGTGGTGTGAGGGAGCCATACATGTAGAGGAAGGAGGTGAATACTCCTCCACATGGAGACCTGTCCTGTGACTGTCAACCACAGTCCAGCTTCCTCCAGCACCGTTGTCCCCTGAGCTCCTCCTGACCTCAGCAGAGCTAATGAACTCCTCGGTCAGAAAACCCTGAAAAATTATTAAGAGTACAAGCAGAATGTAGCTCGTAACACAGAATCGGATCAAATCGTGCAGCCGACCTTGTTTGTTCTCTGACCGTCAGTTTTTACAGAAACAAAACATTGACTCATAGCTTTTATTTGTCAGGAGCTGGATGTTCATCGGCTGTGTTTCTGTTGTTGTTTTTGTTTGGTTATAGAGAGACCCTAGAAGCAGAAGTTACATATTGTGCATTTACATAACTCACATGATGCTACTCAACCAATCAAATCTGTGTATTGTGCTTAGCGTTTTGATTTGAGTCAGACAGATCTGGCGAGATGGATCCCGCTCCACGCTGAGGACAGAGAGAGGAAGCTTTTGCCCTTTTCTGGCAAATGTGAAGGTGGACAGGAAACGGAAAAAATAAAATATGAGGCAAAACAGAGCAGCTGATACCTTCAACAACAGTCAACCTGGCAGACTGAAAAGAGATACCGATAGAATTTCCTGCCAAGCAGGTGTACTCTCCAGCGTCATCAAGAGACACATTTCTCAGTTGGAGGACTTCCATTTCCTTGTCTATGGTGTCAAGGCCAGAGGTCTAGAAAATAACAAATGAAGCAGACAAGAGGCCCAAGAGGGGAAACAAATCAAAATACACCTTTAGAAACAGTACTGGGTATCTAAGAAAAGAAGGATTGGTCACAAGAAGCTCCCACCTTGAGGACACGGACATACGGTGTTCCATCAGGACCAACTGAGCTCCTGTTGATCGTGACGTGCTTCAGCCACTGGATGTGAGCCCGAGGGTGGCTGATCACCTTGCACTTAAACTCCACATCGCTGCCCACCACTGCGGTACGATCAGCTGGCAGGCCGGCCTGCAGGATCGGCCTGTGGGGAGAACGCTCTGCGACACAAACAAAACATACACAAAGGTTAGCTCAGACACTACGGGGAGCAGAAAAGCAAACATGCAAAGACAAACATGTGCAATAGTTCAAAAGTACACACATCTAACAACTAAACCTACAAACACTGAAGGTTCGGTTGCTGGAGATGGCAAACATTTAAACTCATGGCATGTCATTTGAAAAGTTTCCCCCGCCATATTTCATAAACAGGATTAGTCTTAAAACCATCTTACTTTTGTCAGAGTTTGCGGGCCGGCAGTGAGTCCTTAAAACTTGGGCGAATAAAGCCAGAAACAGAAGCAGTCTCGGTCTCATCAGCATCCTGCTGAAGGAGCTACAACATTTGGTTTCTCTAAAACTGGAAATTCATTCAGACCTCTGGGCCGTCAGCAGCGGATCACTCACAGCTCTTAACCAGAGACAGGAAGAAAGAAAACAGACAAATGAATGCATGACGATGACCTTGTGTCAAGTCTGAATCAATTCCATTTGTAAAATATAAAGACAGATTTATTTGGAAGACGCTTCAGGAAAATTCACTTTAACATTACATACATGCTTATGATTAAATAAACAAACTCTCTGTTTTCATGACTTATTGATCTGAATAATCAAACTGACCTTTCATACAGTTTCACTTTGTTTATATGTGGCGGACCCTGCCACATTTCCAGCTTCAAACAGTGTTCTTGGGATCTTACTTTTCTTCTGAGAACAGCTTATTTATTCACTTATGGAAAAGATAAATCTTTCTGAGTTTGTTTTATTCTCTCATTAGTATTGTATTGTATATGAGTTTGAAATTCTTCTTCAAAATGACATAGTGTCCCTTTGAGAAACAAACTCTGGGCTCTCTCTCTCTAAACACAGTTAAATATAATCCATCAACAGGCAGTTCTTCAATTCTAAGCTCATAACAACAGAGCAGACACATGTTCTATAGAAAAACAGGTAGTTGAATTTTAAATGTGAAATAACATCTTGTCGATTTAAGAGCCAGGATTCTTTAAATATCTAAATATCTCCAGTTAAATGAGTGAAGGATAATAAAGACACCAGCTCACCTCGCTGTGGTCTGAGAAGACTCTTGAACTCAGGCTGGAGGCAGAAAAACTTCAGGAAAAAAACCCAGAAAAGTCAGATTTCATCACGTGGAAGCTGACTCACTATCAGCTAAATCAAACTGGACCTTTACACTGAAAATATGCACATCCTCCAGACCTTTGTCATGACAACTTCCGCGCTTACAAAATAAAAGCCAACATGAACAACACCTAGTGTAATATAGTTTTAATTAATGTTGTTTTATCATTTTCTTTATATTATTATGCTGTATGTGTGTTATATACAAACCCAGGAACAACAGCAGACATTTATTATATTATACACACTGACTTGAAGTGGTTTCCCTGCTGGGTTTTCCTCTGTGTCTGTGTCAGCAGGGGGAGCTGTTGCTCTAAAAGTTGTTGGGTTTTTTGTTCTCTAGGATATTATGTGAATCAGCTGGCAGCTCACACACAGTGACCTCCTTCCATCCTCCCAGCACACTGTTGGAGAGGGAGAGAGGGGAAAGGATGGGAGTAGCTGCTACAGCTTCAGTTGGAAATTTAGGTTTTTATGAAGGCCAAATTTTGCTCCATGCAAGCAAAAGCTACAGGGAGGATTTGAACCTCTGGTCTCAATGTCTGCGTGAGGCAGACACTGTATTCACTGGGAGAGCTACTCACACACCGTGTTTTAGTCATCCAACGTTCATCAAGTCGGCTGCAGGTTTGACACAGACGTGTCGGCATGGACGGTGCTGCTCCTGCATGGTTTTGGACTGGCTGCCCGTGGAGCAGATGATGATATCGTGGCATATATCACTCACACAAAGCCTGGCTTAAGCACAGCTACCTTGAGCTGGGTAGATCTCACACACTCGGGGAAAACAACACTGACCTTTAGACAAGTCTTCTCCTGACGGTTTCTTTCCCCCACAAGAGCCGGCGGAGTAAACAGCGGGAGCGGTGGGGTCGTGGCTTTATGATGCACTGCACCGCTTGACATTTGCATTTGAGGCGTTTAAGCTGGCTGCTGATCTTATTCAGACTGATTGACAATATGTGCAATTAGATTAAAGACTACATGTTGGTTTCACCAGACAATAGCGAGGGCTGTGTGGTGGGAGATCGTCTTCCTCTGCTGTACTGGTTATATGATATATGACTGCTGCTGTATGCTGTTTAAAGCTGCAGGCTTCAATGTCACGGGAGGCGGTGTTGGACTATTAAGAATATAGAGAGTCTAAAGAGTCAGAGAGAGAGAGAGAGATCCTGTCTTCACCACGAGAAAGATGTCAGAGCTTTCGCCTGTGGGAGGCACAAGTATAATGAGCAACCAGACCACAGTTCAATGTGCAGCCTTGAGAACTGCAGGGATGCTCTTATTCCACGCCTCGGAAAATATCCAGAGGCCTCAAGATGCCAGTTCACAGCTTTACTGTGGCATTTTGTAAAAACCGAGCGCCTAAACAAGCTCTCACTGTGTGCATCATACTGATTAGCTCCAGGTTATACCTTGTAATAAAAAGGCAACTCACTGGTGAGGTTTCTTACTTTGAAACTTACACCGATGGGAGAGAAAAACATATTTAATCTTTTAGAAATGTGACATCTTTTATGCAGGAGCTTACGTTTTAGGTCGACCTCGGAGAGTAATATTGACATGTACGTGTGTCAGTTATAGTCGGACTCCTGTTTTTTAATGTGGTCGTGATGCTGAAGTGTTTTGGACTGAAGCCACAGAAAAGAGATGATTGAAAAACAGCTAAATATTTGTGCCAGGATGGAAAGTCTCTGTATATATGCAGCTAAGACTACTTTAGTCCAGTGTAAAAACTGATTATATTACAGCTGCATGAGTCAGAATTTTTATGTTGACAATAGATCAAATGAATAATGTGAAAACCAACAGACTCACGTCATTTAAATATTGTTGAAAATAATCTTTTAGTGTGATTGGTGGGGCTGAGCCTCGCCAGCTCTTGAGGAGTTAGTTGGTTGCAAATCATCTGGAGGATTAAATATTATTTGTAATTATTTTTTTATAATCATTAAAGTTGTGTGTTGTTTTGTAAATGCGTCAGTGCCGCCCCAGTGTAAAGTCTATGAGCCGTCTGAGAAATAAATCCAGAAGCGAGAAAACTTTTTTGTCTCACGTGCTCATCAGCAGCTTCCACTGAAATGAACTTGTCGTCTGATATCCAGTTTGTCCAGAAGCTCTTGCTGCAAAATGGATGCATCCCTAAAATAATCGTGATGTAGGAAGTTCCTCTGATGTTTACTGACAACAGTGTGAGCATGCAGCGATCATACGGCGTTTACAGGAATCAGAGAGGAACGAGCACATTCTCTCTGCAGGGAGGACAAAAGACGTTCCAGCTGCCACTTTCAGAGTATTTATGTCTATTACGACTCCATCCTTGTAAGCACACAATGGAGAGAGAGCCATGAGATTGTGCTCTTAAGTGCTTCATTGATTACGTAGCTTTGCTTCTTACGGAAACAAAACAGCAGCGAGAGTATTAAACCTGTTTCCCCTCCGATGAACATAACATAACTCGTCGTCTTTCTTTTTTACCTCAAAAAATACCATCAGTCTTGGTTTTTGTAGTCACTTATCAGTGTTTTCACACTGAAGGTTGGTTTATAAAATGCACTGTTGGTATGGCAACTGTTCTTTAGAAAGAGCTGATTTAAGGAGAGGCAGCAGCCTTGATGAATGAATGTACCATCTGTATGATTTGATTCCACAGGAAGAATGCAAAGGCGCCCAGGTCTCGTCCCAAAATGCTGCGAGGGGAGCTTAATCCTGAACCTGAGGGAGCTGACTGGAGCCGTTGCATAAAACAGAATGATGACCTCAAACAAGAAGGATCGCCTACAAAGCAGAAAGCAGAACAAGTATGCAAATAGTTTGGCGTTATTCTACGGAAGCCCTGAGGGGCAGGTGAGATGGTTTGTGTTTTTTTCTGTCTGATGTAAATCATTTTCTCTCCTGTCATGTTTATTTTTTGCCGTGTAGAACTGATTGAATTAAAATCTTTTATTTTAAGAGGAAAAAAATA
Organism: Diplodus sargus; assembly: GCA_903131615.1. Lineage (NCBI taxonomy): Eukaryota > Metazoa > Chordata > Actinopteri > Spariformes > Sparidae > Diplodus > Diplodus sargus. The sequence continues at coordinate 854,089 of CAEMYA010000417.1, read as the reverse complement.
TGTTTTGTGTTTGTTTTTGTAACACTCTTTTAGACCACAAGAGGCTGAAGTGCACGACCACCTCATGTCCATGTTGCAGGTGAGTTTTTGATTTCTCTCTGCACTTTAAACACAAGATGCATTAATTAGGCATTGGCAGGTTATTGTAACGTGACTGTCATGTCGAGGAATGTGTCGTTCTAATCTGCCGTTCGTGTCACGGGTGGATTATTGTGTTTTATCAGCTCATACGTAGTTTTATTCAAATTCTGACACATGAGCGGTTTCATGTGTCTTTATTAGCTTACGGTGGTCACTGTCAGTTGCAGCTGTTGGAGTTCAGTATATTTGTGTGTTTTCAGTTTTATGCCAAAGTTTTTTTTACTCGATTTTACACAAAGTTTTCTCCTCCAAACATTTTTTTCACGTTTTCCCAGATGGAAGATTCAACCTTAATCTGTGTGTTGAATATGTGTTTCTACACTAAACCCAGCCGGAGCTTTGAGCTTTCCTCTGCCTGCTTCCTATAATTCCACACTGAGGTCATTTATCTCCGAGGGTAATTCTCAGACAAATTTATAGTCACATTTCCTGGAGCATGGAGCCTTATGAGAAATTTGCCTTTTAGGCGAGCTTCAGAGCTCCTTCTACGAGGAGCGCAACACAGAGAGATATAGCATTGTAAAGCTGCCAGCACTCCCTTGATGTTCGAAAGCAAATTCATTCACCTCTCGAGCAGTCGAGCGCAGTGACGGCAGTTTACTCTTGATGTTGCGCTATTCCTGTATTCAGATCAGTGCTAAAAAATGTTAATTGTAAACTTCATGCCGAGCGGAGTCTGACTGAAGTGGTTGGAAGTACAGTCCTCCTCCACCATGCAAAGAAGCTGGCTGTGTGCGAACATGTCTGAGCAGTGACATGTTTTATTCACAGCTGAGCCTTGAATTTAAAAAGGCGAAACCACCCCAGAGGAAGTCGGGCGACAAATCGACCGTGTTGGGATAGAGGCTAATTTTAGTGGGAAAAAGCCCTCGTTGACCGGATCATCCGCCCCCTTTATGTTCAGGATTTACACACTTTGATGTCGGCCTCCGATGACGAGCTGCCAGGCCAGATGAAAACACAAGACTGACTTTAGTCTGAGGGCCGTCGGGAGCTGAGGGGAAAATGTGGCCACTCGCATCCGATTCAATTTGATGAGCGCCACGTCCATTTTCTGATCCACGTCCGTGACTGTAGCACCAGAACTGCTCAACTTCTACACTATGAACCCGGAGCTCCTCGCCACAGAGAGCTCCTCGCTGGAAAAAGGACAGAAAGGTCAGTCCTATTTCTTAGTGTTGAAGGTGTTATTTTTTCTTGCTTCAGTTAGTTTTGCCTTCGGTAAAGTTCCAGGTGCTGCTGGGACAATCTTATCCACCGCGTCTGCAGTGAAGCAGAACTTGGAGCTCGTTTGCTTCCTGGATGCTGCGTTCCACTGAGGACAGAAGGTAAAGTGGGATAATAAATAGACAAGTTAGTTTAGTTTCTCTAAAATGTGATATATTAGATCTATAAAACTTGGTTCAAAGTGTTTTAGATGTACCAGCAGTGTAGCTCTACGGATTGCAGGGTTGATCCTCACGTCCTACATTGTTAGATTTCTGCAAAACATGGATATATTCCAAGTTGTACATATTATAACTGTACATATCATCATCACTTACTTCCATGTTGGGATGTGGAGGGAACGATGGGAGCTTTTCAGTTCAGCGAGAAGTTCTCCTCAACCAGAGGTGACGTTTTGCTATTTGGATTTGTGAAACCGCAGGAGGTTTTTGACGAGACGTCATGACAATTTCCAGCCTCAACATGTTGTTTTCATGCCTTAATCTATCGAGACGATAAGTCAGAACGTGGCTCTGGAACTCCGAACTAAGAGAAAGTTTCCATGGTTCTATCTGTTCTTGCAGCTGTGCTGGTTATACTGTAGGAGTGTTAAATCACTGGACTTTTCTTTTAACATTGCTCGCATGTTGTATTTTACCTGTTGTCACTCATTTGTCTGTCTGTCTTTTTACAGCCTGCAATTACCTCCCTGCCCGGCAGCAGTCCTCTGTGTTTACTGCCGTCAGCCGTCACTCCCACACACACCCTGTTCACCTGTCTCCGATCTCCTCATCAGCCCAACACTTACACCGACCGCTTTCCCTCCCCAACCTCTCCACCTGATTGTCTGCTGTGTGTTTGAAGTAAAACTATGAAGATTCAGAAGCTTGTTTTTGGACACGATGCAGAAGCCCACAGCTGATTCCTGAAAAAGAAGGACGGGTCGTCACGTCACTGAATGAAAGATGAAGAAATACCTCCAGAGAATGAAGTATGCAGGTAACGTTAAAGGGGCACTACGTAGGTTTGGAGAAGACTTTACCATTTCCATTTAAATCCCATGCAACAAGAAATTGCTTTTACCTCAACAGTTTAACAAATAGAGTGCTAAATTAAAGGCGCACCGCTGCGACAAATGAAAATGTTTAGACCTACTTGAGGATGAACTTTGTCATGTTTTCGTTTCTCTGTTCTTTCTCTCTTCGCAGCACAAACAACCCTCTTTACAAGAACAAAGCTCAGATTACAGAAGATTAAATAATAAAGCTGTTTACTTTGACTCTACTTTGCTTCACAGTTTGTTACCTTGAACTTGTTCGAACGGATGTCAAAACAGAAAAAGAGTCTCGAGTGGCTGCGAGGAGAAGCGTGAAATTCTTGTAACAAGTTGGGTTTCATTTAAAAAAGCGCCACCAGCTGTGGACACCTGTGTTTGTGTCACCTGCATACAGATCAATCTCCTCCCTGATGAACACCAACCTTCTCCACCTCGACTCTGTGAGCAAACACACGGTCCCGACGTCCCGAGGCCGCCACACTCTCGCTGTCATTCTGTTTACAGAGTTTCACAAATGAACTTGTCTCGGCAGAAAAACAGCCTTAAATGCAAATGACAGTGAGTCTATTGCCAAGAGCCAAGTGTGGCAGAACACCAACTATTTTGCCTGTCAGCGAGCTCCACTAACAAATCAACAGTATGCTCGCTGTTGGCAGGAGAGCACTGTGACACTATCCTCTCAATTACACTGCACGGCGACGCCAGCTTTGCTTGATTGTGGGTCATCCATCAGATAAACACCACACACACACACTTGAAATGTCATCTCATCCGCTGTTGTGTCTCCAAAAGTGTGAATCTGCTGATGGCACGCAACACAGGACGCACACGAGTTGCAACACATTACGACTCAGATGTGTTTTATTTTAGACATGTTTTGAGTCTTGAGATTTCAGGTGTGATATCTTTTTCTTGAGCCCAAGAAAGATGGATGACAACAAACATGCTGTCACAGTCCCGTCATTTCTGTTTTTTCCAGTCTTCTGTTTGCCTCATCAGCCTGATATCGCCTCTGCACCCATCTTGTATCAGCTTAATTGTTACCTGAGCTCCTCCGCAGTCTGCCGCGCCTCCACACCTGCACTGCATCTTTGTCGTTAGGCCTTTTTATCGGCCCTGTTTTCTTGTGTTTTCCCCCTCACCTGTGTTTCTGCGCCTCCCTCCACCCGCACCTCCAGTCCAGCTCCTTTGTTGACTCATCTGCTGAGTTCCCACGATCACGAGCCTGTTTTTCTGTTTCCCCCGATGCTTCTTCCTGTCTGCCGGTTCTTTTTGTTGCTGTGACCAAGAATAAAACTTCATCCACTTCACTCCCCTGCTTCACCTTCTCTGCTTCGATGTGTGCAATCATTTACCAACAACAGCATTATTAGTGTGAACATCGACCCCTCTTTGCCTTTCATACCCAATCATGACACTTGCTGTGTCTCACTTCAGGGTCTGCATCCTTCGGAGGAGCATTTGAAGGCCAATTATGTCACAACGCCTCCTCCAGATGCTCCTTCTTTTCCCTGTTTTTGGAGGATGCACCGCTACAATGCTTTGTTTTTTATGGGGGGCAGAAAAGTGCTGGTGTTGCACTGAGGAGTGCTGAGATAATCACTGCGCCTTTGTTTTAGTCATACTGCCAGCGTCTTGTTATCGGCTGGTTCGATTCCCCTGGTCAAGTGTCAGAGTGTCCTTGATGTCCAAGATACTGAACCCCAAACTGCTCCTGGTGTGCTGGTCGGCCACCATCGATGTATGAATGCATGTATGCCTTGGACAGAGGCGTCTGCTTAATGCCGCAAATGTAAATACACGTCATCGCCGAGGCCAGGAATAAAGAAAAAGAGCAACGGTGACGTCATCAGCGCCTTTCTGAAAAGCTGAGGGATCAAAACGTCCCTCAGCTCTGAGCTCCTTCTGACAGACTTAACGATTTAAAAAACTAGAATATTTTTAATTACAACATAAATATTGTTTATGCTTGCACACTTCTACCAAGCTGCACACACACACACAC
>CAEMYA010000417.1:821218-849482 GCA_903131615.1 Diplodus sargus | reverse complement strand
TCTCTGCGCTGCTCGTCTGGGCGACATGGGTTTAAGTTTTCTCATTTTAATGATTGTATTCTTTACTGTTAGACGAGTTGTTTCACCCAAATTACTTACCCCGAGACTGGGTTTGTTTGCCCTCTGCCCCCGATACAGTGGAAGTAAACTGAATTGTTCTGTGTTAGTCACAGCATTTAGAATATATGTAGAAAAAGAAGTCATCTCTGAGCCGAGCAGAGACCCCGGAGCTGCTGGTTTACCGAGTTTCCCTGATGAACAGATGGCTTTCCTTGTTACCGTAAACGTTGACTGTGCCGGGCTCGAGGCGAACACAGCCGGAGATAAGGCAAAGACAAACTTCGAGATGAACAGCAGCCAGTTTGACGAAAGTTAATCCAGTAATGAGGTGGCTAACGGAGTTTGGCTGCTGTTAGACAGTTACCACCTGCTAGTTCAGTGATGCAGCTAAAGTTTCATTCATTTCCAAGTAAATATGTAAAGTTCAGGAACTAGACCACACCGGTAATTAACCACCTGGGCCACACTAATTCAACCACCCGTGTCTCGTTAACTCAAACACCTGTGCCACGGTTTCTGTCGTCAGATTGGCAGCTGTTGGTCTCGGATGCAGCGCTAGCTCCCACTCTTGGCCGTGATTGGCCAGCCCGGTCACCACTTAATAGGCCGTCTTCACTGTGAAGTCACGGCGACCTGGTCAGGAGTTGGCGACTTTGATATTTAGCTGCGTGGTGGAGCGCCGTAATTCACAGTCCCCTCCCTACCTGACTGTTTTTACAGGAAACATGTAAATATGTGGAAGCAAATTGGTTCCATGGTGACTTTAAAAATAGAGAGAGGGAAGAAAATTCCTGGATCATCATCAAACAATCCTCCATCCAAGTTTCGTGGAAATCCATTTGGTGTTTTTTTGTGTAAACCTGCTGACAAACCAACAAACAGACAAACACAAACAGATGTTGGAGGTAGAAATCTTAATCAAGTAACCGTTAGATGATCTGGAACAACGACTAACTCACTCGCTCATGTTAACTTTGTCGTATCCTGATGTCGACATTATAATTTAAACTGGAAAAAGACTCTTACAGCTTCATGCACTGGCTGCCTCAGTTTGTTATGGTCACATCCTGGCCTGTCACAACATCTGTGGAGATTTCCTCCAGTCGGATTACTGTGACTGATGTTCAGGCTTCAAACACACAAGAAAAACAAACCAAAAACCTCTCGACAAGGAAGTCTCTGTTCCGTATGAACTGTTAATTCATATTTTACGGCCCCTTCTTCACTGTGTATCTGTGAGCTTTTCTGTACCTGCTTGTTTGGCACAGCAGTGATGAATTCTCTGATGATGAATTGTCGTACAAAACCGCACATTACAAAAATGGATGGCACCGGGTGGGAAAATGAGGAGGATCTATTTGCACAGCGGTGCGGCGCTGGGACTCCCTCAGGAGAATTAAATACCATCATTGGAGAATATGTGACTGCATTTTATCTTGTTCCTCTCCTCCGCCGGAATATGCAGAACATTGGAGGCACACAGGCACTCTGACGTCTCATTTCCAATATATTTATATCCGTTTCATCCGATTTAAGAGTCTCCCACAGTCTCCAGAATTGCTCCGAGGCTCTCGAGTCAAATTAACGAGGCACGTGTGGCGACGAGTTTTATTTTTGTGACCAAATTTGGACCTTTATTTGTTCAAGCAGTGTTTACAGAGAACAGCCACTCTGTATTGACACCTCTGAGCGACGCCACTGCAGTTTGTGACGTCGCAGAGCTGCACCAACAGAACCGCTGAGGTTTAAAGGGGGCAGTTCGGTGATTTTAGTCATGTGGTTTTATTTCATTCTTCAGAAAGCTGTTCCTCTTTCTGACAGCGGCAGAACGGTGCAACACAACTTAAAACCTAAACTGTAGCTTCTGTTTTGTCCTCCGTCGCTCTCCATTCCCGTCGGAGGTCGGTGCGGTCAAAGACGGCTTGCTATCGGCCAGCGGTGTGAGTTTTTGTGTCAAAGTTTGACAAACATTCACACAGATTAACTTCACCTCACTGGAACTTTAACACCCTTGACACCAGACCCTCACTCGAGATGGCAAAGACGCGATATATTCGGCTCGGCAGATTGGCAGCTCAATAGCTTTTAGATGACTTTTTATCTCTCTCTATTTTGTGCTGATTGGAAAAGACATCTGTGTATTTATTTTCTCATCACTGTGGTCAGCGACGCTGTGATTGCGCGCAGTGTGAAGCCGCTTGTTCTGCTCATAAGTGCTGTTGAAAATAGTTCAATCGCCTTCTGACAGGCAGCCAAGCTGAGCGCAGCAGTGTGAAGCTCTCTGTGACACGTTATACATCTCAGCGCTGGATCTTTGACTCCACTCACTGTTATCTTAATGTGGAAACGTGGAAATGAGCCTGATGATGATGATTTCACTTCATGTAGAAACAAATAGAGGTCGTCACTCACAGATCATAGTGACGGCGTAAACGAATAGATATACAGTACGTCAGAGTACCACACACACCATCATCACTGCATCCAAGACTAGAATAGAAGTGCTTAACCAACATACAGTACCTTCTATTTACTCCATATATAGCACATTCTATATGCTAATTATCTCTAGATAGATCTCTGCATGATAGATCTGTAGATAGATATGTAAATATCTAGATATATATATATATAGATCTCTAGATGGATAGAAAGATCTCTACATGACAGATCTATAGATAGACAGATGGATAGATCAATCTCTTGATAGATTCCTAGTAAGATGGATGGATCTCTAGATGTTTAAATCTATAAATGATAGATCTGTAGATTGATTGATACATGGATTGATCTCTAACTAGATCTCTAGTTTGATGGATAGATCTCTAGATGATATATCTGTTGATTGATTAATATGCAGATAGATAGACAGATCTCTAGATAGATGTATAGATACATAGATATTTAAATAGATAGATTGATAGATGGATAGAAAGATATCTAGATGATAGATCTATAGATAGACAGATCGATTTCTTGATAGATGTCTGGTAAGATGGATGGATCTCTAGATGCTAGATCTATAAATGATAGATCTTGAGATTGACTGATATGTAGATACATGATTGATCTCTATCTAGATCTCGAGTTCGATGGATAGATCTCTAGATAGCAGTATAGATACATAGATATTGAAATAGATAGATAAATCGAAAGATAGATGGATAGATCTCTAAATGGATAGAAAGATATCTAGATGACAGATCAATTTCTTGATAGATTTTTAGTAATATGGATGGATCTAGATGTTTAAATCTTTGAATGACAGATCTGTAGATTGATTGATACATGGATAGATCTGTAGTTCGATATCTCTTGATGATAGATAGATAGATAGATAGATAGATAGATAGATAGATAGATAGATAGATAGATGCTTTTTTCTCTATTTAGCCTTCACACCTGTCAGGTCGTACATCAAAACTGTTTGTGTCGTTCGTTAACGTCTCCTCTCGGAACATCTCTCTCAGTTTCACCGCGGGGGGTCTGACTCTGTCAGAGTAATTGGACGCGCTGATTAAAACACATGGAGGAGCGTCGCTTTTAATGAAGTCCTGACGATAATGCTAACAGTTTGGGTAAAAGTAATGATAGTGGCATTACAAATGTCTCACCCCTTTGGCGAGAGTTCAATTACATGGCGTTTTTTATTACGCCTCGACTGCCTTCCAGGCTCCATTACGCGGTGATGGAGGGCAGATGAACTGAGGACGAGCATCTGGTTCATTCCGCCTGTGTTTTTATTTGTGCTGAAGACAGTTTCAGTCGGACACAAATCATCCTGGTTTGAGGGAGAGAATAAACCTTGTGTGTATTTGAAAATATATAGATATACATTGTGTTGTGTAGCTTCTTGCAGCACTTACATATTGTGTTATGTCACGGCGATTGACGTGTACCTCTCAAAGCACAGCCGTCGTGTTTCTCCTCGAGCCGACTGCATAATGGCCGAAGGGAGACACAGTAAGCGAGACAGAATTCAATTTCCTGATTATTTTGTTATGATTGTAATTACACTATGTCCACATGGCACACGGGTTTCCATTTAACACGGTGCAGTTAAGAAGCCGTACATCAGAGGCAAAAGAAATGACCTGACATTTCCATAATGGCTGACTGTAACCGCGCCAGTCATTTTTTTTCATTTATAGCGGCTGTCATTCTGGCTGCTCCTTCGGCATACAAATCCATTATTTCCCCCGGAAAACTCATAATTCATAAGCTCATTACGGGAGGGTGTGAATTAAAGAGGGCTGTGTGCGTCCTTTGTGCAATTTCCTGATCGGGAGTGGCCTAGTTTGTAAAGTCAAGCACAGTTTCAAAAGCGCTTTATTCTCCCAACTTCTGCGGATTCCCTCAGTGACTTTGAAAGGACCCAGTATCACACAACATGGGCTTCTTTCTGCACACTCCACTTAGCTTAGCCACGACTTCTACACAGTGCTGCTACGAGCCGGGCCTTTGCACGACCCGGCTCTCTCCAGTGTTGTGTCTTTTACCACCAGTGCACCATTTGATCATCGCCTCGTGCTGCTGGTCTCTGGATGAGGAAGTGAGGGGGGTTGAATGTTGTTTTGCTAGCCAGTAGGGGGCAGAAGCGATCCACGTCTCCTGCTCTGTGTAATCGAGTCGCTCCTATCTAATTTGGGGCAGGAGGTGCAGCAGGGAGAATGCCTGTAAGCTCCACTGCCTCTATAGACCCAGATGCATCAGGGAAGGTCTGCTGCTCCAAGGTCAGCCATCTGAGGACCAGCACTGACCGCAGCTCCTCTCCTCTTCCACTGATGGCTGCTGGACTAATTGGCTATGGGTTCCTTTGGTAATACTGAAAATGAAACTGAGGCGAAATGACAGCCCCTCTGGACTATCAGAGATGAGGCTCTTTCAGGGTCCCATATGGCAATTGTCAGAGTCGGGGGCTGTTTGACTGGAACCCTCCATATCCTATTTCATTAGCCTTGTCTGTTGTTGTGGGTGAGAAGTAATGCGGTGGCAAAGTGCATCTCAACACCCCCCCACTCTCTCCGATCGTAGCGAGGAGATCACCACCGGGGCAAATAAGCTTAGTCACGGATGCCGAGTTTACTCCCTCACTCTCTTTTGTGTGTGCTGATTGATGGCGCGTAATCTATTAAGAGGATTTCTGCTAGTTTGAAATTGAGGGCAGAAGTGTCTGAGAATTAGCTTTTCTTAATGTCAGGGAAATCCTGGTCGAGAACCGCAGGAATCAGAAGCGAGGAGGGAGGGGGGCAACTTTTTCACAATATACTGGGAATACTCATTAGCTGTGAACGGTGTTAAGCAGCTAACACGCGCTCTCACGCAGGCGATGTGTCCAAAAGATAAACATTCACACAACACAACACAAGCCTGGAGACGAATATTTGAGTCATCACAAGGCATTTTTTGTATCATCCCTGCTGGCTGTTTGCACCGGCGATGTGTTTAGCTAAAATGCTTCAGTGAGAAAACAACATTTCTGCATTATATTGTAACAAAAACGAGGAAATCTTCGTTATATTTCTAACACCGAGAAATCTGCCTTTCAAAAGTAACCCAAAAAGGAATTGTGGGTCATTAAATTAGGAAGTAAAACATGCTATCAGAATTAGCCTGACGGTGGACGCTATCGCTGTAGCAACAGTCTGTACGTTTACTTTACAAACGTCTAAAATAAATGTAGCTGCTGCAAAGTTTAATAACAGTTTACTGCAGCTACACTCACGAACCTGCACTTTCACCCGTCAACTTTTAAACTTAAATGTTTTAAGGTAATCTCTTTCTAAAGTAACTTATTCAAGACCTTGTCTTTGAGCTACAGGGCTTATGCAAAATGGCGTTTGTTAGAGAATAAGACAGATATTGAATAAAAACTTCTCATATGTTTTTAAAAGTTATCACCATTCATATCTCGGCGTACAGAATGAACCACATGACCTGCTGCTGTGTGTCAGTGCGTTTTCTTTCCTGAACTCCAGAAGCAAATGATGTGATTGTTTGTGTTTTTTTTATTTCTACCAGAGGCAACAAAAGGTGCTCGGGTACTTTCATTATCGGCGGCTTGACTGAGACGGGGCCGCGTAAGAAATACGGGCCTTGTAACCTGCAGCCTGCCTTCGGAAATTTACAAGAAAAACAGCGAGGCCCTTTACAGAGAATTTATATTGGAAATAATTTTGATCAGACAAGTCCGAGAGGAGATTCATCTCTGTTGTTCTGCCTCTTATTGGATTTCACTTTGTTTTATGTGAAAGGGTTCTGAACTGTTGGCTTCCAAGAGTTTGGTGGCCATTTGATAAGAGAGCACAGTAATGATTTGGCGGTGCAATTACCCCTCGGGAGCAGGCGGCAGCGACAGATGGGGAAGGACGAGAGTGTGTGTGTGCTCCTGTGTGGACGTGGTGAATGTCAGCCAGATGTGGAGGGAAGCCCATCAAAGAGGAGCTGAATTAGTTGTTATTTATGCTTTCGTGTCGACTTCCCTCAGAGATTATGAAGGAAGAGTTTGGTCCCTTTGGACTCCTTATCTGATCTGTGAAATCGATTCTTTGGTGATAAAATGTTTAGCTTTTTATTCCATCTCATGGTTCCTGCAGGGATGAATTATGTGTCTTTGTAGCCCAACCTCTGTCGAACCTTTAGTGTAATGTTCACTGTAAACAGTGTGGTTTAAAAGTAAACATACTAGTTTCCCGTTTTGTTTCACTTCATCACTCAGCACTTTGCTCCAAAATGACGTTCGAATATTCCCTCTAGAAAAACACATACAGGTTCGAACCATTTGAATCTCTATATTTGTGCATTATGTCAGTAACAGGAGGACAAACTAACACAACGAGACATAACTACTTGTATAGGTATTTTTATTTGTTTTAACATGTTTTTGAAAACATATCTACACGATACTGATCGGCTTCATGTCCTTGCATATGAACAAAGTAAGTTTCTTCGAGCTCGCCTCTTGTCATGCTGCAGACAAAGATCTTGTGGCGGGCGGTGAAAAATATAAGTCGAGACGTGGCTGTTTAGTCGGAGATCCAGACATCATGGCATGATCATTCGGGTGCACATTTTCGAGATGTTGCTAGTGGTGGAATGCTAAGCTAACTGTAGCTTACACAGCTTGCGTACAACTTTATCTCCTGGCTCCACATTTTTGCCGTCTACTGACCAAAACCTTAAGTATTTCCAAACAGGGCTTTTCAGGTTGCTTGGAGTCTGAACCACTCTCTGCTGCCGAGTTGGACTCTGAACTATCTGCCATTTTGTTTTTCTCTCTGCCGTCTGCATCTGCCACGGTTTTTGCGTCTCACTTTCAGCAGCGAGCGACGCTGTGCATGTGCGACTCCTGTGACCTGTGACCCGTCTCTGACCCGTCATGCTGTGCACCCACTCGCAAAGCAGCCGCTGATGTGTTTTTTTTTCACACAGTCGAATATTAATTTTCACAATTGAATCTCCATTTTTTTTAAATTTTCAAATATATATTTGAATTTAGAATATCCGTTAGCAGCCCTAGTGTGTCAGTGGAAGTACAGCCTTGGAAACGTTAGCTGAAAGAAACAGATGCAACCCAATCGCTACAATAACTGTCTGCAAAGTCAACTGGGTTTCTGCAAATTATGGCGGAACTTATCTGGAGATGACTTGAGATGCTGAGCAGCTGCATCTTTTGACATGCCGGTACAAGCATGAAGTTATTTACCTTTCAGTTATACAGCACAGTTTGTTATCGGTGTTTCCTTTATATACATTTAGTACAACAATACTATTGGCAGAACCTTTGGTCCCCTTCAAGAACTGCTCTTAAGAAATGAAATATTCTTTTGGCTCTAGCTGAACTCCTCAGCAAGATATTTGGGGCCGTATTCATAAAGCTGCCTTGCACTAAAAGTTGCTCCTAGTGACAGAATTCTCAGAAAATTCAAGACTTTTTGAAGTTTTCTTCAAGACTGAACAAATTATTCTCAGAGCATCTTGGCCTCTACATGCACCCCAAGGTGAAAATCTGTCAGGAGGAGGGTGGAGGACTTTTAAGAGCTCGACGAGGACGAAGAAGAAGGTGAAATATTCTTAAAACACTGAATCACAGTGAGTTAATGAAAAGCTTCAGTTCAGTCACGCAGGGATAATGTTTGTGGTCAGTCTCATAAGAAATGCACTCACATCTCTGACATAACGCAGTGACATTATAACACATTGTTCTTATAAAAATATAATGAGTGCAGCTTTAAGTGGACTCCCAACAAGCAGCAGGCAAATCATGCAGCAGTGAACAAAACACCAGAGCTACTCGAACCACTGAAAAACTCTTTGCTGGGCACTGATTCTGACTAGTCTAAAGAAAAACCAACATTTCTATGCAATTAGACCTAATTCATTCAGTTTCATAGTTCCCTAACCAGTTATTTAGTGTCTGCACCAATCAAAGAGTCAAGAACAAAATTGGTAATGTTTGCCATTAAAAGGAGGAGCGTTTGAAGGCCAATTACATCACAACGCCACGCAAAGGCTGTCTCAATCTGAAGGCTCCTCCAGATGTTCCTTCTTTTCCCTGTTTTTGGAGGATGCACCGCTACGATCCTTCATGGCCTCACATATCCCAAGATTCCTTGTGCGCCCAAAAAGAGAGAAAATGGCGACATCGCGTTGCGTAGATCGTCACTTTCGCCGGCCTGGGCGGCAGAAATCGTGACGTAAAGGTAAAACATCTGGTGACGCAACCAGGAAATGCTCCAAAGGCGAGACCGTCACATTTAACAACGACTGACGCGGTTAACAAGGTCTCTCTGAAGGACTCGCCTTCGAAGATCGCAAAGTCCGGGTCCTTCGAAGGATGCAGAGCCTGAACTGAGACACAGCAACTGTGTAGGACTTGATTGCAGTGGATTCAGATCAGCTGTGTGCAGGCTGGCTCCTAATTAACGAGGGAAAGCAGCTTGAGGTGTTCTTCTCTCAGCCAATCAGGGTGTGACGACGCCCATCGTGAGGGATGTCATCCAGGTGAGACTCACTCTGTCGATGACTCACTGCAGACCTCATCCTCATAGTTCAGTCAGCCAGATGGTTGAGACGTATTTGCTGCCCGTGTTCTCTCGAGTTGAGGGAAGTTGTGTGTGTGTTTCTTGTAGATCTGAGATGTGACACTAAATCTGTATAAATGTGAATTTGTTTATATGGAGCTTAATTGATTTCTTAATTAGCGTGACATGTGTTTGACCCCATCAGGCACAGAACCAGAAAGGAAAACACAGGAACAACATTCATAACAAACTTGAATTCTAATAATATTGATAAATATTTTCTCGCTAGTAGTTATTAATCTACAGGCGACATAATAAAATAAAACAGAAATGATCTCTGCTTTTTAAAGTCATGCTCAGTCTTACTGCTATAGTGTAATATAATAATAATATTCATGATGTAATAGGAATAGTAATATTGACAGTAAAAATAGTAATAATAGTCAAGAAGAAAGAATTTATCTTGCCTTTTTGATCCGTAACTTCCCTGTAACACACACTGCCATCTTGTTTAACAGGCAGCAGTGACGGTAAATCAGTATAAAACGTATGTACAAACAACGTAACGACACTGAAATGACAGTTCTGCACTTCTGTTCACAACAAGTCTGTTTTTATCTCTTTGGTAGAATCCATCCGGTGCTTTTCACCAAACTGATCCTTGAATAAATAGAAATTCTGTTTCAGGTCGAAGGTCCGAGTCACCTTCACACGACCATCTGCTGAACAGGACGGGGTTTGATATCCCTGTATGTAAATAAGCTAATTTACCTGAGTGAAAAAATGTTGAAGCATGACGGAGCATCTGCAGAAACCCCGAAGAAATCTCTGCCGGCAAATGTTTTCCGTCATTTTCTGGAGTATTATTTGCTTTTTACCTCGACCCTTAAGGAGAGGGCACTCACACCACAATCTGGCTGATAACTACCAGCTGTCATCCAGCGCGACTGTGGACTTGGATTTGCAGAGAATCTCTTCTGTGTTGATTACTATTCGATTTGGACACGATCAATATTAACGTTAATGCTGTGTGCAGGTGAGGGGGCGTGGCCTCAGCACTCTGCAGCTCCCTCTCATGTGATCTCTTGGGGAAGCAGACGTAAACAAACTGGAGATCAGCGTGGTTGTAGAAACACGTAGCAGTTTGTTCTTCGTGCATGTGTTTCCTTCCCTGCGGATTCCTTCTTTGATGAAGGCGATTGTTGTTGTTTTTCTTTGTTTTGTTTGATTTGTCAGGTTTTTAACAGATTTATTTGTTATGGTGGAATTATTCTCGCCTCAGTCTACGTCTGAGGAATTCAGTTTCTTTTTAAATCATAATTCGTTCTGGGTTTCCTCTCTTGGATTGCTTGCATTAATGATGTTGTGTTGTTTGATTTTCAGCTTCTTGTTCTTTTTCTTTCCTTTTATTGTTTTAAGACGGAGAATGAAATGTTTACGCCTCTTAAAACAGCCTTTTCTTGTTTCCCATAAAAGAGTTGGAGATGTGACGTATTAAAGCTCCATCTGGTGTTGAGTTAAAGCAAACTGAGTGTGCACAGGTGCATGATCACTAATAATTATTGGTATTAGATACAACTGATTTGCTGATGAGAAAGAAGTCAATCCGTGAGAACGATTGGTGAACTGGTGATATGCTTGATAATGATCACTGAGTCCAGAGTGTGTTCCTTTCAGCTGCCGCCTCAGTCATTGAACATGTTCTTTTTTTGTTTGCAATGTTCAAATCTGGCGATGATCTGGACGTGGACAGGTGGTGTTGTTGTTCCTCTCCTGGTTCAGACAGCAAACAGGGTGGGAAGTGATGCTGTTGACGGGCTTGGTGGGAATTTTTAGTTGATCCTGATTTCTTCCAGGTCATCTGTGGTTTGTGCAGCCTGGAACTATCAATGAGAGCGATCCGGTCGTTGAGTCCAGAGAGTTTATGAATTGGATGAGTGTGTTGCTTTGAAGGATTCTGGAGATGTGAGTGAACCAGGTCAGAATCTTTTATTTTAAAGAATGGCGTTGTAGTCCAGCACCCTGAGGCCGCCACCTTGGATCTCGCACCCTCTTGTGAGAGTTGTGTTCAGAGCAGCATCCCTATTTTGCAGACATTGATTAGAATCATCCTATCTGGTAAATATATACTGCTGTTGCCTGCTAATGCTAGCTAGCTATCTGGCTAACACTGGTTAACTAACCTGTTAACATCCTGAGAACTTTGCCAAGAAAATCCCTCCAAGTGTCTGACTGCACAGCTTCCTGCAGCACAATCAGCCTCTTAAAACCACATCTGTTGTTTGGTTTTATTTTATTTTGCCACTTTAAATCACACACATCACACTGAAGTCAACAAACTGCCTATATCAGCGGGACACTGCCCTAATTTAAAATCAGTAGCTGGTTTACAGGGATGTCTGGATCCTCCGGAGTGTGTTATGAGTTTCCCAGAGACCTGTGAATGCTTCTTACACCGGAGCGTAACAGGGTGTGAGGGGCTCTGCTGCAGGCTTTGCACCGGATATACAGGCATGAATACAGTATTTCATAGTTCTTACCTTCACTTTTGGCTGGTCTCTGTTGGACGGAGCCTGCTGGTTTCCTTTCCCTTGTTGCATGCAAAGAGCAGATGCACCAGGTGGAGGTGTTTTGACAGTTTGTGTGGGGACACCATGAGGACGACCGAGCCCTGCCTCAGCGTGACTGCAACACATGAAAAGCCACGGTGGCAGCGTGGTGCAGAGGAGGCCATTCCGGCACGACGGCATGCTGTTTATCTGCAATAAAAAGGCAGATATGAGGCTGTCGGCACAAAACACTCAAACAGATGCAGCACAGGCCTCGGCTTCCTGTACGTCTAAAGCCCTTTTCACACGGGGATTCTAGCAATAACGCTGCATCGTCTCTACACCGCCTTCCACCGGAGACTTGTTGAGGAGGGCTGAACGTAGCGGCGACTCTTTCTCGTTGAATTTGTTGTGAAAAACCAACACTTTTTTGCCGGAGAGCCGCCTGGCTGACAGACGTTTTCCGAGCAGAAGAGTCGGTAGGACAGACAGATTGACGGTGACATTTCCACATATAAATCAGCAAAGACACTACCTGCAACCACGTTACTGTTGTTTGGTTGTTACGTGGCTTTGTGTGTTGAAGTGTCTTTTTGAAAGTGATTTTTCAGGATCTGTTTAGTTGTCAGACTGTGAACGCCACCAGACCGTCACACCGCTGTCCTACGCTGCCGGCTAACCCTCTTACACGCAGACGTCGATTCTCCTCTGTTACTGCCTCCTCTAGCAGATCAGAGATGCTGTCCTCCCCTCCTCCCTCCACATCTGTAACCTTCATACAGACGTCGAGGCTGAATAACAGCACAATATTCGCGCCTTGAACCAGGCAGTGTGAAAGGCCCTGCAGCTTCCTGAGCAGGTGAAAGGAGCTTCCAGGGCAATATTAAGGTGTTTGCATGCTCCAAAACACCCAGTTCAATTAGGAACAAAATGCCACATCTTGTCTCTGGTTGTGCATGAAAGCTTTGCATACATGTAATAGTTAAAAATGTGATCTACTTCCGATTGATTTGTTCAGTTTATAGCAGCAGTTCACTTGGTGAGGACAGTTTTAGCGTTACTGTGAAAATAAGATAACAAACGGTTGTTAAGCGCTGTTTTCCCGTGGCGTTCGCCATGTGAAAAAGCAGACAGGAACAGTGTTTCGTGCTCATATTTACACTGTGAAAGCTGTGATGAGATGTAGTTTGCAGCGTGCACCAGCTGCACGATGACACGATCATTATTCCCTCGTATACGTCCTTCCCCCTTCCAGCCTAAACGTAGCACGAGGCTGCAGATGAGCAGATGTCATCTACTTTGTCCGGCCGTATATCCTTTTGCATGTCCCGCTCATTAATAATTAGCCCGGGATGGCGCAGAAGGCTTTAATCATGAGAGAGCAGGGTGAGAGCAACAGATTGTGATTGATGGGTGGTGCGTCTGCTGAGACGTGGGTGGAGGAGACTGTAATGGCACAGACAGCACGTCAGCAGATGGTTGGTGATACAGAGCCTCAGCCTCGCTCCAGATAGGTTAATTAGCCCGATAAGTAAAAAAAAAAAAATGTGTTGGACTTGGCACCTTGTCTGCAACTGGTTGATATTCCCCTTCATATGGTCATCACTTATCTTTCAACGTCCAGGAAGCTGCAGATGAGCCTGTCCTCTGTACTCGAGTGAGATACAGACTGTCAGCGCTGCACGAGGGGGAGATGTCAGCTCCTGACCGTCTGCTGACAGGAGACTGGTGTTACTAGCAGGCGCCATTCAAGAAAAAAAGGAAGAGATTGCGTCTAAAAAACCTGAATCTCTTATGTAGGCAGAAGATAATTCTGTCGGATTCACTGCGTCCTCTGTGTCGTAGCTAAAACGTGTTTTTGTACGCTTCTTTGGCAGCAGCTGGTGATGACAATTCTTATGTTGGATGGTTTAGATTCAATTTTCTTTTTCTGGATTCGGACAAATTACCGACCCCGGCTGAAAAATTCTGCACGTTCCAATTTTTTGGTATCTGTGATTTAAAAATGTGCCACTTTGTCTCTGATGCACCGATGATCTCTCCACACAGTGTTCCTCCTACAACAGGATCTTGATTTGTAACATGTCACAAAAAATAGCCTCTAAATACTGAATTCTCTTTGCAAAGCAGCAATTTTATCAGATAAATGCAGTGGAAAGAAGTATAAAGCAGCAGAAAATGGTTAAGCAGCCTTTAATCTTTTACTGCAAATGAATATCGGTCCCAGATATCGTTTAAACTTCACATGAAAAATAAAATAAAAATACGAAAACAGCCTTGGTTGGTTCAAATAAATCCTCAATCCACAGAGTGTGATGGTCTTTTCTCTGCCGCTTCATGTCTCTCCTGTCCACGCCCGCCTTGTCCTCTCATCCCTGGAGTCACAGTCCTGATCAGAGCCGCCATAAATCACCTCCGTACTGTCTTCACACTTGCTGTCTGTCGGTCTCGGTGTCTGTGTTCAGTCCCAGTCTGGCGTCCACCATCGTTCACTGAGTCCGATCGAGCCGAGCATCTTTTACCCCCCTGTGATCAGACGTCGTTATCATGTCGTCTTTAACCTGTTTTTGCTGTCAGTCAAGTCAAGTCGTTCCATTTATGAAATCTAAAATGTGTCTGAAAGGGCTTCACGACACTTTTGTTTTCACGAGTTGCAGTAAAAGATTGAAGACTTTTTTTGTTTTTTGTCATGACCACTCCAAAGTACATCTGTGCGTTATAATCGTGCTGTTTAATCAGCATCTTGAAATGCCACACCTGTCGGTCGGCAGTGAAGGAGTGTTAACTAACACAGACTTTCACACGTTTCTGCACTAAATTCAAGAGAAATGAGCTTGTGAAATGTGAAACCTGTGAAATGAGAAACAACAAGAGCTGCATTTAACTTTTTGCTGAGTGTGAATAACACGCATGTACGACATCCTGACAGGAAGTTCTCCACTTCAGACTCCCTTCAGGGCTCATGGTATGGAATGTGTTAGTATCTGCAGCATGTAAAGTGTTCATGTACTTTCCTGTGGAGAATTCAACAACAACAACATCTTATTGCATCGTGTATTCCCCCTGACCAAACTAAACCCCACCGGCAGAATAAATGTTGGTAACGTACATTTCTGCTGTTCTGTTCGGAGACTGAATGTAATTTAAACCCACAGTCATTTTTCTTTTCCTGAACCTAACCAAACCTTTCTTGGGTTTGTTGGACCTCTTGACCTCTTGTAGCCAAAACCGCCTCCACATGATTCAACTCGCTCCCTTTTCAGGTTCAAGGTCCACGTTGGGGGCTGACATAGCGGGTCAATAATCCTCTCCATGGCAACCCTGAAGTGAGAGTTCGCTGGTGTGAATATCACCGCTTCTCAATCTGTAGAAAAACTGCCTTTTCTGTTGGAAAAAGAAAGCCATACAAGCTCTGGAGCTGTGCTACTGACTTTGAAGGCTGCACACCTGAACAACTGGCTCCGTAGACACACCTTTCTCCACTGATCAGCTGCTAAATTTCAAGCTGACGTACTCAATACTCTGTGGGCTGTCCACCGTTGCTCCGTTGGTCCTGCCTCGACCACGACCTCGAGGTTATTCACCACCAGGCTCCTCTGCTGCTGTGGTCTCTCCCGATGTTGGATGGTCGCTGCTCTGCCGTTGCTGGCGGGGTCTTCAGGTGTTCAGCGCAGGTGCTCTGCTGTCACTTCACCCCAGGCTCCACCACTGGGATTGGATCTCTTGGTCTCCTGCGTCGCCCCCGCTGTGTGCACGGAGCCAGACGCTAGTTTCTTTATACGGACGGTGCTATTCCCTCCGTTTGGACTGACAGGCGATACATTTATTCTTTGATAAGTGTCCTTGGGCACCCTGAAAGGCGCTATTTAAATTAAATGTATTATTATTATTATTAATACGTCATCAGGCAGCTATATCATGAAATGGCACTTTTGTATCATGTTTAAAAATGTGTACTGTTCTGATACGGCACACTGACAGATGTTGAAACGCTGCCGTCCCTCGTCAGCGCTTCTCGCTGACAACAATAACTCTAAAATTATGCTACATTTTTGTTTTTTTTATTGCTGAAACACTGTTTATGGCAGAAATATCGGCATCATCATTGGAAAAGAAAGCGGGTGCTTTGGAAGAGCAGTGGGACTTTCAGACCGTGACGGCCCCGTGCCGTCTTTCGCCCTTCGGACCTGAGTGGCTGGATCGCTCCAGGGAGGAAGAGACATTCAGAATAAGAGCCGTGCCTGATTAATGTCTGCTCATAGGAATAGGAAATGGATAAAATGAGACTCAGGCTTGCAAAACAGTGTGAGATCAGAGGCTGTTGTGCCCACAGAGGCCTGTCTTCACCACAACATCTCGGATCAAGCTGTTGATGGACAGGCAGACCGTGTTCTTGTGTTCTGAGTTGTTTGTAACATCGATGCTCGGTGCTCACTCACAGTCGAAGATGATTGACAGCGTTTCCCAGATGTTGAACATTTGATACGAAGATGCCGACTACATTATTCTCACCGTCTTATTGCTGCTGCTCACATTCACCCTGACGCAGATTTAAGAGGCGGACTACGTGTTTATGTGTATTCTGTGTGTGTAGAATGAAGGAGTTTACAACCTCTCATTTCATTTTTCAACCCTGTGTTGACTTGACGTGGTGACTATACTTTGTTTGGATTGGATATAAAGACAAAAAAAGTAAATATTTAAAAGCGGTAAGTCATCGAGCTGCAGGCGTGTAATTTTTGTGCAGTAACACAGCAGCAGCATCTGTTAAGTTTGCAGAGTATCATGTCCTCGGCTCTTGTTTCTGCAGTCTGAACTTTCCTCCGTGCCCCCGCTGGCATCGCATCAAATCCTGCCAGAGCCTCCAACCGCTGCTCTGTCCGCCGTCCTGCTGCTACAGGAGGGGAAAAAAAAAACAGCAGCTCCTTCGCTGCTCCTTTTTAAACAAATTTGTCAAAGGTGAGCAAGCAACATTAAAACGAGAATTGACCCTCTTTGTGCTGAATAGTGAGCAGCTCTTGTATAATACTGTGGCCAGCGAGCAGGAGATATTTCATTAAGATGCGCTTTTCTCCTAATACCTGCTGGCAACGCGGTATCACCGGGCTCCCAATTTGCATATAAATGTCATATATTTTATTGGCGTATTGTGAGGAGGATTCATTATGAGCGGAGCAGCACGCAGACTTTAAACATAGTCAGACTCTATTACGGCAGCGCTCTCATCAAAGATGGATCTCTGTTATTAAGACCTCAACCACTCGGAGCACAAACACAGACCTGAATAACAGATCAGGGCGACTCGGTCTCATTGTGCTGTAAGACACTTCAAACATTTGCTTTGAGTCTCATGTAAACAAAATGCTGCTTGTTCAAAGGATACTGGAGGAAGGAGGAACATGTGCTGAGCTGAGACGCCGAGAATGATCAAAATGTATTCCTCACATCCACATGGCCTATTTTATTTTGTTTTTAAGAGTTATCTTGTTTGTTATAAAGGACAAACAACAGAGTGAAGTGGTTGATCCCCGTGTTGTTGACAGCATCAAAAAAGAAGTCATAAGAAGAGTGTGAACACGTCTCAGTGAAATAAATAAATAAATAAATAGTGGCTTTTTTTTGACTTCGTGTGCCACCAAGCAACTTTCAGACGCCTCTGATGCTGTGTCCATTTCCTCTCCATACATCTTTAAAGGGAGGGCTACATTTGTGCAGGATCCAAGACCAGCACCTGTTTAATCGGATGTTGTTTAAAATCCTGTCCTTCTTTTATTTCCTGCTGAAGTTTCGCTTGTTTGCCTATTTTGGCGGCCAGATGCGTAACTGAAGCTGTGAGTTCTGTGCATGCAACGCGAGCTACGCTGTCATGTGATTTAAACTTTATAGTGTCTAAATATTTTGGCACATTATCACTTTAAGCCTCACAAGATTAAAATTGCATGTGTGCAGGTGCGAGCGTGCGGCTGTCCACTGTACCGCGGTGGATCCGAGGCGACTAATCAAACCGAACGTGTCTCTCAGTTTTGGTTTCTTTGCTTTTTGTGGTCGTTTGGAGACGCGGTCCACAGACAGACGGGAGACGAGTCGACAGCAGGGTGAGGGGACAGTCGAGGAGAAAGAGAGCGAGCACATCAGCTGTTCCTGCGCACCTCTCCCTGCTGGTTTCATTGAGTGATTGTTGTGAACGCTCTGATTAATAAATGTGAATAAATAATGCTCAGTTTGTAAGAACAGTTTTCGGTTTGTCAGCTGCCCCCGGGCGTCGTCCAATGTGCTGCAGGCACTGTGGATTTTTTTTTGTGTTATGTGACTTTTTTCTGCTCCCCTCCTCCCCCGACCCGCTGGTACTGAACCCCCGTCTGTGTTCCTGGACCTTGTCGTTTTACAAATGAAGCCCTGCTTAAAGGCACAATATGCAGGACTGCACCCAAAAAATGATGGATTTCAACCAGGAGCCAGTAGAAGTGTGTGGCGGAGACGCCGCTCTCAGCCTGTGTTCCCTCAGTATGTTGACGTGTTGGGGACATTTCTGGGCGTCCACCTTTTGGAGACACATTGCTGTGTCTGTGATTCAGTCTGCCATTAAAGCTGCGGGTCTGTGTGGAGGTGTGGGTGTGTTTGTGTCAGTCCGGCTCTTCACTCACTCTCTCGCTCGCTGGAATTCATTTGTTATGAAGCTTATTGCTCCACAGTGAACCCGGGGCTTTCCGGGCTCCTGGGAGTTTAATGAGTCTGATGGTTGAAGTGCTGACAGGATTAGTCCCGAAATAACTGAAATTGACTGTGTTTACTGGCTGATCTCATCCATGAGAAGCAACTTCACTCGCAGGCCTCCCTCCACACTGAGCTTTTTCCAGCACTGCGATGCGCTGAACTTTCTCAACCAGCTAAACAAGCATTTGAATGACGTGGGAAACAGTTGTCACACCTTTGTTTTATTTTGAGCCCCGTCGGTGAGCGTTCAGAGTGCTGTCAGTCTCGTCTCGCTGCTCTGAATCTGATGGAGCCAAAACTCCCCGTGACAACTGCGAGTTGTTGTGCTGATGAACAGCCGTTTGAGTGCCGTAGATGTTGGAAATTAAAGAGCAGCGCAGGGGAACAGACGTTCAACTCAGTTTATCTCTGCAAGATCCGTGAAGTTGTCACCTGTGTTTCTGCTTCGTAGGCTCAACTTTACCTTTCCTTAATGAAGATAATTATATCAGACGTCTGGTCATCATTTAGGTACACAATGTGGAACAAACGATTAAATATTTATCTCTGGTGTTTGGATTCAAAAGAGACGTCTGTTAACAAGTCTAAACTATTAAGAAAAAAGAGTTTGTTCCTCAACTACACAAGTTTGTCCTGAAGATGCAACTTGAAACCTGAATTATTTGATTCATTGGCCACAGAAAGCTGTAAACAAACACTGACAGTCTGGTCAGTTGAGTTTGGAAAACATACGTGTTCAACCGCAGTATTCTGATGGACACAAGCGCCGACACAACTGAGGCAGGAAGGCGTAACAAGAAGCGAGCTGCACTGAAAGTTGTCATCCAAGTGCAAATTCCGATAATCCAAAATACAACAAAAAGGCAGGCGAAGGAAAACACTGTGGGCGTAACGATATACCACATTTTGGTAAACAAAGACTGATCCCATTATTATGGCTCCCACAGAGTTCTCATAAGACACAGAGGACTCTGCCTCCGACTGGTTGGATTTGCTGGTTGTGTTCTCTATGCCTGACTTAAACTGTTAGCTTAATGTCTGTTGGCGGCGGCGTCTGAGCTGTAGCAACACTCCGACCTCTTCGGCCTCTCTCCCGGTCTTCTGCCGCTCCTGTCGGAGTCACTCATCCTCCGGAGCTGCAAGAGTTTCTCTGGTAGGCTCGGTATGCAAACCGTCTGCTGTCGAGGGAGGGAGGGATCGCTGGCGGCTGCTGTATTGTTTTGCAGTTTTACATAATCCCAATCATTAGCCCCTTTTAGATAGAAGAGGTGGCATATTTGCAGCACGGTAAAGGCTGCAATGTAAATGCCACCTTGTCTCTCTAAAAGGGAGGTTTAATATTCCTTCTTTTCCACTTGGCCGCCACTTGGGGCGGCGAAACATGTGACGTGACGTGAAGCACGAAGCAGGTCGAATTTGTCTTCAAAATAAGAGCTTTACATTGCACCCCATTGGAGTTTAGAACTGGGTTTATAGCGGGAAGCTTTTAATTTGAAAGTAGCGACCGTTCGTAGCTCGCCGCTACAACAACAAGCAGACAACAAAGACAGCTACAGAGACCGAGGAGACGCTGCATCTCCTGGATCTCAGCGGCTGTCCAGTTGTTCATCTCGACGTCTGTGGATGAAGTGATGGACTGACTGCTGTGATCAGCTGTTTCCTGGTTTTAAAACACGTCATCGACACTTCCGCCCATCTCACGCAATTGCCGGCACATTGAAGCTCGGATTTACAGCAATGGAGGTGGAAATAAGTGTTCCCTCCGTGGCGTCAAATTGGCGGACCAAAACAGACCCCCAGTTTACCGCCTTCTGTCTAAATCCGCAGACCTAGCCGCAAAAAGGACGGCCAAATATATAAAAACGGCTTTTGGCTACTTTATACACATGGCTACTTTTAATAGGAAAGCAGAAGTAAAAAGTAAAAGCAAATTAAACACGAGTAGTTGAGGCAGTACAGCACAAAAAGCCGTGAGAACATGTTACATACGGCAGCAGCAACGTGCTGACTCTGGGTCTTTTTATGTAAAATGTTATGTTAAAAAAATCAATACAGCTCATCTAGTTAAAAAGACGGAATGCTGTATTCATTGCAGGTGCAGGCTGACAGCTGAAATTGCAGCCGGCTTCAACACCAGCATGGCGTTATTTGGAAGATCCACTCATCAAAGTCAGTGTGTGTGCCGTGCTGCTGAGCCTGGTGTCGTCTAACTGTCGCCTGATGGGGGGAATGATATTCCAGGGCACAAGCATGGGTCACAGATCAATGCCAGCGCCCGGTGAATCTCCTCTGATGAATCAGCAGCGGCGGCGGCTCTCATAGATGTATTACTTTGCGCAGCATGGGCATCTGTGGCGCTGATGAACGGAGCAGACACACACCAACTGCTCTTTTGGGTCATCAGACACTGGAGGTAAAGGCCGGCCCGGAGGTAGCGGGGCGATAACCTCACTTTCTACCATCACAGAGACATATTTAAACTTCTCCTGATCTCCCCTCCCCCCCCGTGTTTGATGTTCCACATTGGTGCAAATCACACAGGTATCGATAGGTGATTTGTCAAGCTGGCATGTGGGGATTGGTTTTGTATTCCAGGGGGAGCGCTACGTCACCGCCCCGGATCTGAACTCTCACAATGCCACAAAAAAAAGGAGGTTGTGCACCTGTCAAAGTGTCAGCACGACTTTCTGAGTTGCTAGTCAGGTGTCACCGAAGCCGAGGAGATTCACTGTGGAGGGGAAAATATGGCAGAGGAGGGTTTGTAGTTGAACCCGGTGACAGAGTTACTCTGCAGATTGATGTCCCGAGTTCCTCTGCATAGTTTTCAAAGTAAGCAAAATACAAATTCCTGTATTTGGTTCTCGGAGGACGGCTGCACCACCTGACACACTCTGTTGTTTGACTTGTTCCCTGTCTGCTGCAGTGTAATGTACTGTTCAAACTGCCGGCTGAGACAAAACAGATAATTAGTGTGCGTACCTTCTAACTTTGGCAAGAGCGAGCTAACTGTTGCCCTCAGTGAGATATACAGCCTTATTAAAATGCATGAGAGCGGTATCTGTCTCTTGGCAAGAGAGAAAATAAGTGTAAAATATTGAACTATTCATATAATAAAACGCCTGGCAGGAACAGAGAATTGCTCTCTATATACACCAGCTGACTTAAAGCTCCACTAATCAATATTTTTTCTTTAAACGCTGGATAAAATGACGGTCGCATCATCCAACCCTCCACTTTCCCTCAGCTGTTCAGAGACTTTTGGTCTCTTTTAGCACTTTTTTTTAAAACCTTAGCTGTCTGAAAACAGCTGTTTAGCCAAAAAGCTAACCAGGCCAACAGAAAATGGCTGAAGACCACAATTCTGAGGCGGCAACATAACTTAGCAATGACTCCTTTTTCATTAACAAGCGGTGTACAGTCACTAGTAATGTTCTATACTAATTTTAGGGATCGGTTTGTTTCCTTTCTTCCCAGGAGTTGGATTTAAAAGTTTTAATTAGCCGTGTGGCTGCTCTGAGTGACAGCTATTGTGAGATATATGATATATATATATATATATTTGCTGTTAATTTTGCACTATATCATGTAAATATGTATATACGTCTATTCTATTTCGTCCCTTTTTTGTTATTTTGTCTATTTTTGCTGTTGCTTTTTGTTCTTGTAATATTCTGTCGCTGCTGGGACAAACAAATGTCCCCATCTGCAGGACATTAAAGAGTTTTTGATTCTGATTCTGATGAAAATATCGGACAAATAACATGGCTTGCTGGATAGTTACCTGGACTGCCGGTGCTGAGGGAAAGATGACGTTGTTTTGGACTGACGATCGGCAATCAAAAAGCAAAAAGCAAAAGTATTTGGTAGTATTTCGGATGCAAACCCGGTGCTAACAGGGAACCTGACGACGTTAATGAGGGAGGAGTAGTTGGTTACCTCACTGAGAAGTCGCCTGCAGCTCCTTCTCGCTCTTCTCCCGGACGTATTTCACACTGATCTGCCGTCAACAGATGTGCGTGACAGTTGTTTCGATCTGTTTTTGAGGACTGACAGAGGAAAGAGTTGAACTCTTTGCATTTCCTGTGACTAGCCGACTTCAAAGTAAAAGTTACATACTTTTAATGTGAAGCTGCAGCAGGAGGAAATGTTCAGCGGTGTGTTTTCTATAAAGCCTGGTGATAGAGTGAGACACTGAACCAGTCGCCACAAACAGCACACAGCTCGTATTTTCCTACCAAAGCAAACTGAATGCTGCGCCCTCCCAAAAAAAAAAAGAAAAGACGGCTGACAATGAAAACATGCGATCCAGCGGCGAGCGAGCTGTGTGTTTATTCTGGAGCGAGACATAAAATGGAGCGTTTGAAGAGAACACACTCAAACTTTGACTCCTCCAGTGGGCTGTGACGCTCGCTGTCATGAAAGCAACACTTTTCTATTATTCGCACGGACGCCGGATTGACTGGTTTGCAGAGACGGTTAATTGCAAAAGCTAACTGAAGCTTGTGATTGTCGCTGCGCTGTAGATTATACGGTCCCTCTTGCGATTTAAGTGTCATAATGTAGCCATATGCTGTGATAACAGAGTGTGTTGCCCAGGCTTCATCTGACGCGCACGCGTCCAAAAGGGAATTTAAATTGGATAAGACGAATCAGAGAACAACTTCACAGGTTACTAGATTTTATATATGGTGGTATTTCTTGGCAGGACGCCTTCACTTTGCTCACCTAAAGCGCAGAACGTTTCAAAGACT
The DNA here is from genome assembly GCA_903131615.1 of Diplodus sargus. NCBI lineage: Eukaryota > Metazoa > Chordata > Actinopteri > Spariformes > Sparidae > Diplodus > Diplodus sargus. Next base: position 826,385 of record CAEMYA010000417.1, on the reverse strand, counting down.
TCCTCTCGGAGCGACGTTAACCCCGATCAGATGCATCTGGCTTCAATTGAAACATCCACTTGTTCTTTTTGCATGTCATATATGCACTGAGACATAAAATGGCTTTGAGATAAAAATCCTTTTCAAAATCTATATCCATCACTGTCTGGCTCGCCCTCTTTCATCACGCAGCGCTCAGGGCGATGGCAACACTGTACTTGAATTTCACAGACTCAGATTCCTCATTGATCTCTCACAAGCCCACGAGCTTGATAGAACCGCAGAGACCGGGGATGTTGTGAGCGCGGCAACAGCTTTTATTATAATGATGATGATGATGATGATGACAGCAGCATTATTGTTATTGTTATTATTCTTGTTGTGGCGGAAGCGCAGGAGGAGCTTAAATGCTTTTAAAAGCTGTTATTCGAGCGTTCACAAATGATTTAGATGGGATGAACCTCACTGTGGCTGAGCGGAGTTCAGGGGCGAGAGACAGCTGAGCTGAACACCAGCCGGCTGTGTTGTGTTTTCAGGCTCTGTGTTGATGTTTAGCGCTGGATTTTGTCTCGTTCTCGCAGACAACTGGCTAAAACGATGGTGTGATGTCACAGTGAGACACTCAAAGACTTGGCGTGTGCAGAAATCAGGAGTTTGAGTGTTTTTCGATAATTTGGGTGGCGATGCAGTCAAACCACGAATATGTCTGAACGTCAATAGAGTTTAAAAGTTCTGATGTAAAACTAACGTTCAGAAGGTGGCGGTCAGTGTTCTGGGGGGAGCTTGTTACAAAGTAATCCATTACTGTTTTGTTGAAACAAGTAACATAACGTGTTAGTTTTTCAATTCAAGTAATCCGTTATTTAGTTACTTTTTCATAAAAGTTAAAATTGCTCTCTCTTCCTTTCCTGTCGTCACAAAAATTAAATCAAATCTTCTTCTTCTTCTTCTTCTGTTTGATGTGACTGTTTGTTTCTCAGGTATCGTCTCCGTCTGGACTCGGGGGCGCTGGTAGAACTTTGGCCGACAGATTGTAGTGTTTGGACTACGTTTCCCAGCTGGACAACTGAGTCTCTGTTTCTGTTAGAGACTGGAAACATTCCCATTATTTTGTATTTGGGCCAAAAGGACGAGAACAAAATCGTTTGTGAAATGTAAGTTAAATCGTTTGGATGTAGGTTTGTGTTCTGAGAAATGGACTTTCACACTTTCAGCTGCTCGGCTCAGCTCAGCTCAGCCCAGGTCGCTGTCAGACTGTTAGCAAAACAAAGATCTGTAAATGTTATATCGTCTGAGAGACTTTACACTGGAGGGCCGATGACGTTGCCGAGACGCGAGTCAACACTTGCAGCTTCTGTCTGCTACAGCGCTGCCTACTTGTTAGGTGGCAGAGGAGAGAGAACGCCGTCACGGCAGATTTTTGTATTTCAAATCATCCCAGCAAATAGTGTGCACTCCAGTGCAAAGTCAGTGAGCAGCAACCTCGGGGTGATTTTTAACAGTGACTTGACTTTTGAAGAGCAAGTAAAGAGGCAGGAGTGGAGTTCAGCTCGCTGCAGTCGAGAAGCAAATCAAAAATCAGTTTTTTTTTCTCTCTCTGTCTCCCACTTCAGCCTCAGTCAGCCACTTTTAAAATGTGTCGCTCCCAGCAGACGCAGCGCACATTTTGAACTGGAGTGTGCTGGATACATTCAGCATCTCTACAGCGGTGAGCAGGTATCGTTCTCTGCCGTCATGAATCTTCAGGACGTTTGTGAACGTGCCTGATTTACCCGGAGGACACTGATCAAGACCCTGCTCTTCAGAAATGGCTTAATTAATCTAGAGATTAGAGAAGGATGGTGCCTTTGACCCCCCTAAAAACAACTGCCTCCAGACCAAGCATAGAGCTTTTTTACCCGTTTCTTTATTCTAGCCTTTCATTTTGAGAGCATGATTTAAAGATATCCTGGTAAAGTTTTGCCCTTGCACTCTAATATCATCTGCTTGCTGCTTTTTAAACTGTGTGTTTGCACTCAGATGTTTTTGTCGATCACCACAGATTCCACAGAAGCTTCAGCCTCTCGTCTCGTCTCTCTCACATCTCTTCTGCGCTCTTCTTGGATGTTTTTAAGCAATAAAACTGTCAAAACTCCTCCAGCACAGCCGATAGCTAACAGGTGCTGTGATAACTGATGAAATGATCCCAAAATCTGTCGCCAAAATGCAACCTAGGCTTTCTTTGTGAATGTATATGAGTCAAACCTTCGTGTAAAGGAATAATTTCGACAAAAGAGGCACTTTTAAGACCGTATTTTCGTTTTCGGCTAGAACTCATTTGGGTTGCCATGACGACAGCTACTTCTTTTTAGTAACTCTGTGTACACAAACAATGTTCTCAATGCTCGTGTTCATGTGTAGAGACCCTGGTGATACTACGAGCAAAGTTTCATGTTGTGTCGAGCCTTCTTAGTGTTTTAAAAATAGAGATTTTGATGCTATCGTAAAAGTGAAAATGAGTTTAAAATAAAATATAAAATAAAAACGAAAATACGGTCAATCTTAAAAGTGGCTCTTTAGTCGTAATTATGCTTTTACACGAAGGTTTGACTCGGGTACATTCACAAAAAAAGCCTCGGTTGTATTATGGCGAGAGTGTCACTTTAAAGTAAGAGCACTTTTAGCCCGTCTGACTGATCTGTTATTAAATATGACTTAATAAGATTAAGAGTGTGTGAGCAGCATGTGATGGTCGTTGCTGCTGGAGGTGGAGATACTTTATATACAGTTTCATACACAGGAACATGTGATGATCATAAGACGAGTAATAGGAGAGGAAAAGAACAAAAAAACAAAGTTCTGATCTTTTTTTTAGTTTTGGGACTTCATGGTGAGATATTGGATCATGTAAACATTCAGTGAAATTTTTTTTTTTTTTAGAGTGACGAGGAACTAAAAGCTGTCACATAAATAAAGTGGAGAAAGTACAATGTAAATACGCATAAAGTAGCATAAAAAGCTAGCTTAAAATAGTGCTTTCGTACACTTCTGGAGTGGATGCAGCCTCCTAGTTACTTTCCACCACCTACAAATCTAAACACAGACACCGACCTACACTGACGATGGAGGAACAGAGAAAACTAACGATTCCGGCGCTCATTGTGACGGTTACACCAGCAAACACACCGAGTGAAAACAGCTGTCTTATGCAAAGCAGTTGTGCAAGTGTGACGGAGGGAGGAGACGGTTACCTGCAAAACAAACAGGAATTTAGCTTGAGGGACACTTACAGCAGCTTTAATGTTGAAAATCTCACATAGAGAAACTGTAATTAACATGTTGCTCTCCTAAAAAGACAAACACTTTATTAATTGTTTATCTCTAATTGTACCAGTAATGCTGCGTTGCTCATCCCACTTATTAAAACAAACAAAGCGTCTGAGCTTTATTTTGCATGAGCCTCATTAACAAACCTGTGCGTCCTCACTTCAAAACACGTCTTTAAATGTGAGCTGCAGTCATTCACATAACATGTTTTAGTGTCACGGTCGTGCTCTCATCATAACTGACAGCTCCATGACCAGCACTAGTTATCTGAAATGAGTTCTCGGTGAATGTTCCAGCTTTTAAGAAGTGAAACTTGCAGTCCAAATGGAGTCAAATCACCAAACAGCAGGCAAATGTAATAAAAAAAATTAAAAAAATCCAACTGTTCAATCGTTTTTTTTCCTGTTCTGGCGTGTTAAAGGAAGCCACCGTCTCACCGCGTCTGATACTGGAGCTCTAATTCTTTTTTACACTCTTGCTGCAGATGATTTGTCAAAAATTGTGAGAGCACAGATTTCACAGTTTCTGACCTACTGAGAGGCAGATTTGACAAAACCCAAATATAATTTGGTTTTGGAATCTTTTTTCCTTTTTCTGTGACTCTTCTGCAAAGACGCCCAGATTTTCTCTTTGTGGACAGTTTGGTGAATCTGTCCGTCTAAGACACGTGCGCTCTTCTCTTTAATGTCCTTTAAACATCCTTGTGGTCTGTCTTGGCATTTTCCACAGGTAACCAGAGCGTCTTTGGAGAGCCTTCCTCCTGTTAATCCACCCACCTCATTACTAATGCACAACTAAACCTCAAACACGAGCCTGAGTGCTTTATAGCAGCTGCTTAATTTGTCTGCACATCACACTCCACCCCATCCATTTGCCGCGCGATGACAGATACTCCCTCGTTATTTTGCATTGATTGCTGTTGTAGCAACTCAAATCGTCGCTCCACTTTGCCTTTACTCCGCGCTCAATATAATGTTGCTGCCACGCCATTCACATTTAATTAACCCGCTCACCATTAGACATAAATCAATGCGGAGATCAGGAAATCCAGCAGCATTTGGCTGCGGTGTACAAAAAAAATCATTCTCCAAACGATGTCGGTTTACAGATGGTTATGCAAATCAGATCAGGTAGTTTCTGGAGAAGAAATTTTGATTCAGAAGAGAAAAGATCTCCTTTTTTTAAAACCCCTAAACAAACTAAATAAATGAACAAATGTTCTGCTTCAAAAACTGTTCTCTGACTTTGTGTTTTCCCCCTCTGAGAACAGCTTGTTTATCCAGTTATGGAGACAATAAATTATTCTGAGTTTGTGTTGTTGCTCATTAATAAAGTCCAAAGCTACGTAATGCCCCTTTAAGACTGAACCACGGACACTCGCCTCACATTACCGCGGCTGGTTTCACCGACGTTTGCTCGCTTGCTGTCAGAAAGTGTTTGTGGCTGACTGATTGCGACGAGGTCCAACATAAAAAACATAATTACGTCTCCCGCTGGCCTCACAAGTCTCGTGTTAATGGTGTCACAACCTGACATTTAGGCCACGACAACCCTCAGCACCGACTCAACGGCTCAACCAACGTCATTTATTGTAGTAGCACATTTACAGGATGAGGTGGAGTCAGAAGTGATCGGTGGGAATGAGGGAGGAGACGATGTGTGGAGGGTGAGGAACACTGTGGCTGCAGGAGAGGAGGGAGGATCAATACATCAATCAGTCAATCAATTTATAGGGAGGGAGAGAAGGAGAGAGAAGAATGGAGAGAAAGGGAGGGAGAGAGAAGGGTGGAGAAAGAGAGAGAGAAATGTGGAGAGGGTGGAGAAGGAGGGAGAGAGGAAGAAGAAGGGGAAGGGGAAGGAGGGAGGGAGAGAGAAGACTGGC
>CAEMYA010000417.1:753945-814976 GCA_903131615.1 Diplodus sargus | reverse complement strand
CTCCAAGATGAGCCTTTCATGCTTGACAATTGGATGGCGTGTTTGCAAAAAGAGCCCGAGTGTTTCTGCCCTCGGAACAAATACAAAACCATTCGAAACGTCTTATCTGTGCGTTCACAGTGCAGAACAATACCGTTTCTGCTCAAGGTCAGGCTCAAATACAGAACAATATCTCAAATTGTAATCCGTAACGTCAACAGGTTGAAGCAGCAGCACCGTTCAGGGTGGAGAGATCAGTGGATGTTTGAAAAAAAGGGGCGTGTATGCGCTCACTTAAAACGGCGCTCGTACAGTAAATGTAATCCTGTTTTTTTTCCCCCTCACGCTCCCCCCGGAGAACGCCGCCAGGAATACAATTCACCTCTCAGCGGCGGATGCAGGCCGAGAACAATGGAGACGCTGAGGTCAGAAAACAACAGCGGCGAGGTCTGACAGGTGTCTCTGCAGCCGCCGGGTCACATGGAACCCGCCCACTCAACGCCAACACCGCTGCTCATTAGAACGACAGATTGCTGCCATCGAGCACATCTTTACCCAAAGCAGCTTTATTTCCTCTCGACGCTGCGGGCTCATCCGTGATGTCTACATTCTGTCATGTTGAGATTAAAAAAAAAACACAAGACGATCAGGCTTTTGGGATTAACCTGCCTGAAGGGGATTAGGCTGCTACATCTGTATTATTTGATACAATAAACCACTTCTTTTTAATTCTCCATTGAGGTTTAATGGATAATACCAGCTGAGCGGCGCGTTGAAAAGGCGTTTTCTGGAGAGAAGTGAGTCATAGTGGTCAGTGGACACAATTCTGCAGACCTTGTTAACTAAAAAATACATTTCGATGCTACAAAAATATGAATAACGTAACAGGAGGACTCCAGTTAGCTAACAGGAAATAGCTGAGAGGATTAATGTGTTGTATGTTTATGCTGTTCAGTGATGGCAGGTGCAGCTTTTGTTGCCGGTAGCTGCTAAACTAAGTAATTATTACTTCTGGCAATTAAACTGATAGTTGATACATGAGTCTGTTTACCTACATGATGATATCAGAGCTTTACACATCATCTAAGATTGTGTTGCATAAACTTATTCCCAATCTATGGTGTAAATCAGAGAAGACAAACAGACTTTATATGAATACATTCACCATTAACCTGATTCAGCCAGTTATCTAAAATGTTCATGAAACTCGTCCCACTTCCCCAAAAGTTGTGATACATTTAGAAATTGAGTCAACGTGCTAATAGGAGCACCTGAATGCACAATTAGCTCTCCGTCGTGCTGGATGAGGGCACAAAGCCAGTCTGGCCTTCGGGTCCTCTGAAGGACCCGCCTTCAGGAGCCACGTCCCCCCTCTGAGAATCCAGGGCCCTGAATTGGGACACAGCTGTTGTCTCTCCTCACTGTGTGCTACATACCGAAAAAAAAAAAGNNNNAAGAAAAAATGAATGCATCTTTTCTGGTCGCCAACAGTTTAGTTCAGCTAAAGACCAACTACAGTTGGATGTATAATTAGACGACTTTCATAAGATAGGGGACGATTCTGAGCTACTGCCGAATGAAAAACAGCTGTAATCTTCAGCAGTCTGCTTTCCCTTCACACCTGTGCTTCATCTCCCTCATTAGCCCTTCCATCTTTCCAGTGTTTTTCCAGTTAACCAGCCCTGAAAGAAGAAAAAAAAGCGACATAGAAATGCATTTATATTGTATGAGGCGAAGGTAAGGCTTGTTTCTTTTTGTGGCGTGATGGTTGTTGCCTGGTGCTGGATAAGAAACATGTTTGTGATGATGAGCACTGTGTTCACCGTGTCCACAGAACCGACCTGCTCCTCTGTGTGCTTCTGTTCTGCTGTTACCTTCGCTCGCTCTGAAAAACTTCTCCCAGCACCAAATCACACCAAAGACTTTCAAAACAAAGTTACTCCACAGCTTGATCGGAAAGATAATCTATTTTACGACGACGATGAGAAGATCCGGAGCGAAGCCCGTTCTGTCAGCATCCCTCCCAACGAGATTTTACTTTTTCCTGCAGGACCTCAGACATGCACTGAAGCTCTGCCAGGCCCGTTTGAAGTTCAAGGAACAGCGAGCAGTGCTGACGGGATGACTTTTTTTTTTCCTGCGCAGTCATCAGACCTCAACACCACTAAACAGCACCGGCAACATGAAGAAAACGCAGAACATACTGTAACACCGTGACGCCGTTCTCTGACATCCTCCAACAGAACTGGATCCTGCACCAGCACACAAAAAGCATCCGGTATGTAAGTCATCATTTCTAAATCATATGAATGAATTACGTAAACATACATGACACAATGATGGAGTTATGCCTGCTGATGACGGCTCCGTCCTTGATATGTTCCCTGGGTTAGCTTAGCAGCACGCTGAGCCAAAACAAGGCAGCACAATGCAGAAAAAGCCCCTGGGTGCATGAGAGGGCCCCCAAGGCGACTTCTACCATCCAATATTTCTGCTCTTTCAGCCAAGTTGGGGCTCTGACTTCAGTGGTGGAGGCAGCAGGGATCAGAGAGGAAGGAGTCATAGTTCAGTGGAGCTGTTCTGGGCTGTGATCGGTGTGTGACTGATTAGAAACTAGTCAATCAATCAGCAGTTCATGTAGCGTTAATTTCTGAGGACGTGCACAGCTGACCCTCCAAACAGGAGAATACTTGATGCAGTCCTGCACATACAGATGTGCAGACGTGACAGAAGGCTGATTATCTGGATGTGAACATTTAAGACAGAGTTGACGGCTGCGCCACGACTTTGGTCCACAGGTTTGCATTTTTTAATATTATTAGCTGACTTTGGGTGATTTTTCTTCGGGTGCAAAGACCGTTTGAGTTTCACAGTTTCGAGTTTGCATGTCGGGTCGGCCAGTTACTCAGTGCGGTGTACTCATCCACAGAGTTGACTTGCTCGGATAATTTTTTTATTTCCTTCTGTATTTATTTGTCCTTGACTTGTGCGCTCCGGCTGCGGTTAGTTATTTGTCTGTTTTAAGTGTGTTTATCGTTAATATTTTTCGAGTTTGTGAAACAAAAACTGTGTTGTCCTTTAAGGTCGGTTCATTTATTCAGTGGTGAAAACGACGAGTCTGTTTATTCTGTGTTTTAAATCAATCTTTCTCTTCTGATTTAAAATTTCCTCCACAAAACTACTTGATAAACCTTTAAATAAAAACCCATAATGCATTAGTGATGTTGGCGTTCATCACGCTGCAGGTTGAAGCTTTCCTGCTAGATAACACTTGCGTGTTGGTATTCCCGCCGTGCCTCCGCGGACTGTCGCACCGCTGTCACATCACGTTCACCCCTTCAAGCCTGCGACTCGGCTCAGAATGAGTTTCCGTACACCTGTAAGTCCCATAAGTCCCACGTGTGTACAAGTATTATTGGAAGACAGGATGACTTTTAAAACAAATTGTCACCTAATCTGTCTCGGTAAGGGCAGCACTTGATAGGTGAACTTGGAACTCTGAGGGAGATAGCTTTTTGAAATGTCAGCCGCGATGGAAAAAAAAAAAAGAAAATAACACAGTGGTGCCTGGATGAAGGAAATGTGCTCCGTGTTCCCGAGGGCGAGATGGATGCAGAGTCTGCCGCCGCCACAAATTAAATGTAGTAACTCCATCACGGCTGCGTTTCCTGTGAGATTCACGCTCGGCAGAAATCTTTAGAAACCAAGTTTTATTGTTGTGTGTGCGTTTACTTCCCAAACTAATATACACTTTTTAAATAATTTAAGAACAACATATCGGTTCTACCGTGTCCTCGTTTTCACACCAAAGATAGATGTTGTTAGATTTAAGATTGTGTGTGTGTGTTTAGGTCAGCACCACCGCGGGACGTGAAGCATGGCGAGGCAGACAGTCATAAATGTACAGTAAGAGGGAAACTGATAGCACACTGGCAGGCGGCCTCACTCTGGGAGCTTTAGAGGAGCTCGCTGGTAATCTACTTCAAAGTGGCTTGCACCGGGCAGGGAGACATGCAGAGTTAAAAGCAGGAACAAATCCCCGCGCCCAAATGTGCACCTCTGTTCCTCCCCATGACTGACAGTTGTTTCAGTGAAATACTGGGCTCCAGGCGCTGCCAGAAGGAATAAAACCTCCACTGATTCTGATCCAATTTGTGGGAGCCAGGTTACAGACTTGTGCATTCATTGAAAAAGACAAGAGTTTTGGAATTGACATTCTGCAAGGTGCTCTTGGAGAGTGCAGATGGGCAGTGTTGCATTTTGGGGGGGAATCGATGGTGTTTTCTGGCACGGCACACCGGCACACACACACACACACACTCACACTCAAACTCACACACATACTCGTCAGTCAACAGCTCTCCTTGCCCGGCTGATGGTGGACCTTGTGCCGAAGATGAAACCCAGCACTCTAATCCAACAGTCCCCTGTAAAGCCACTGCCCTCCTGAAGGCTCTGCTTCACATGTCAGCCGCCACCACGTGCTCCCGTAATTGGGATGGACGAGAGCTGCGGGTGGTGGAGGTGGTGGTGGTGTAGGTGGTGGTGCGCTGCTCTCCAGGGGGAAAAGTATCTGCTGTTTCCACTGCGAGCAAGAACAGAATGACGTAATGTTCCTTAATCATTTTGCAGTGTATGTCTCCTATGAGTCGCCTCCTGACTGCAGTCAATGCAACCATGATGCAACGTACACACGAGAGCCTCCCGTGCTGCACACAGGAAGCCTCGCTGCACACAGGTGTGTAATGAGAAACATTGTGCTCTGAGAGCCGTGCTCATGAAATGTGCATTATCATATTGGGTTCCTGTTAAGCTCTGAGCACAACGGACCAAATGTATACAACTCTTGAGTGTATTCAGCTGTAGAAATCTGTGTGCACGCAGTCTTTTCAGCAGATTGTTTACATGCAACTTCTCCTCGTACATCATCCTGAAATTGTGCGCCACGTGCACGAGTCGCCACAACTGACTGAATGGTCTGAAACAAACTTCGGTTTACTTGGTTTGGGTGTAAATGGATATAATTTAGTAAAGTTTTAAGGGGAAATGCTGGAAACAGAGAAGAGGAAGCTTCATTTCACTGACTGACGCTGTGAGTTATCGGTGCCAAGAAGTGCATCTCTTGCGCGAGGCCGGGGTGCATTGTGGGCCAGAAAATCTGTTCAGTCCCTAAAAAACTGTCTCTCGCCTAAACTGCACATTGTAAACGTAGCGGAGCCAAAGCAGCTGTTCATCACGTGGCTACATCCTCCACATAGAGCTGATAATAGTTCACACAAAGGTATTCTTACTAGGAATTAATTTATTTAAAGATCATGGATTTATTTGTGTATTTACATAAAGATCATTATCATTATATCATCACAATGCACTCAGACAAACATATTAACAGACTCACAACTCGGCATCGTCGTCTAAACATAGCGATGTCTTTTTTTTTTTGCCAACTTGAAACATGACACTAATCAGACTGGAAAGATTACACGCACTCGTGCACCTGACATGTAACTGTACGCACACTCTCACCCTCTGTGAGGTTTTATACATTCAGAAACATGCGTGTAAAGTTTGCGTAAGTGCATCTCTTCCGTGCGGACACATGGTTTATGCATTCGGCCCCTGGTGAGCCGCAGTCCATCTTGCACTGCTGTTTTTTTTCTTCCCCGTACCAAATAGCTTATATAGTTAGTTCTACTGCAGCAGGCCCACAAGGCAACACTTCCTCCAGCTAATAAGCAGTCTTGTGCTGAGTAATCACAGCAACGTACCTCCAGTGCATCTGAAAGTGCAGTTTAAACTTCTTGAAAGTCCACGAAAATCATCACGCTTGACTAAAAAATGCCACCTTCGAGGTGTCACTTATTTCTTCCTGGAATGCCATCCTGTCGTGCTTTAATTATAGTAATAGAAAAACCGTCGAGGCTCTTCTCCCGAGGCTGTATGACGGCTCACCTTTCAGAAAAAGAGTCACGCTTAAGAGATTAAAAGTGATTTCTGGAGGACTCTGTGGGGTTGGTGGGACACGAGGAGCAGTTTGAGAGGCAGAGGTCACTCGTGAGTCAGACCGGACTCGTAACGAGGTATCTTCAAGATCACGGTCTGTTAGAGGCAGGTGTGGATTTAAAGAGCCTGCAGGAGGATATGCTAATATTAAATGGTTTCTTCTCCTCATGTGCGCATACTGTAATTTTCTTCTCGCTCACATTTTCAAACTTTATAAGTGACCGTTTGCTTAAAGCTGTGGTGGGTCAGATTGGAGAGAAACCAGCAGGTAGCAACCAAAACTATCCCAGCTCTCCCCTGCAGGCCTTCATGCTAACGTTAGCAGTTTACATTAGAGCTCGGGTAGCCAACCTTGAAAAACGGAATCGTCCCATATTTAGAAACAAAGTTACGCCTGTATTTTGCTGAAAAGGGACGCACTTTGTGGTCAAGTGGTTTTTGCTGTTGCTTGCAAGAAGATACTGGAAGACAAAAGACCGGAGCAACTGGGAAAACAAACCAGCATGGCTAACACGGACGACATGGACTCACAGCACACTGCAGACGGTACGAGTTCCACCACGAGCCGTAACGTTACTCCTCCGAGAAAAAAAACAAAGAAAAGGCTGCAAAAATACAGACTCGAATGGGGAAAAGAAAACATGTGGCTGGAAAAAGTGTAGATAATGTCTACCAACGCATTTCTTTTGACGTGAAACATGAAAAACGTGAGGGATGACCAGGTGGACCCTTGACTGGTTTGTTGTCCACCAGGCAACACCAGAATGAAATGGTATGTAAATAAAATAAGAATGTTTTTTAAGTCCAATAAATGTCAGTATGTTATGGCCAAAAAATGTGTTCAGTGTAATAAACACATACAATTGATAGACGAACACATAAAATAGATAAATAATACATAAAAGTAATACACACTATACTGTATACATACATATATAACCTTACACACCTCAGTTCAAACAGTCATAGATAAATTAGCATCATTTATACTGCACAGGCAGTTGACATATCAGTGAGAAAGTAACAACTTTCTATCGTTTTCTGTTATTTTATACTGTTTTCAGATAAGCAGGGGTAATCTGCCTGGCAACTAGGTATCCCTTATTTATTTTTCAGGGAGTTTGCAACCCTAATTACAGCAGATACGTGCGAAACGTTCCTCACACGTCTGCTGTCGTGTTTTTGATTTTGAAAAGGTGATTAAAAGCTGACAGACGTGTCACGCTAAGATAGGATTTAGCCTCTTTAAGATCTGGCCTTCTTTAAACTAGCATTATGTTGTTTTTGGGAACGTAATGTTGATTATTAAAGAAAGATCTTCATTGTCAGAGGAAAGCACAGTTTCTATGTTTATATATGGCGGACCCTGCCACCTTCAGACGGTGTTCTGGGACCTTATTTTCCTCTGAGAACAGCTCGTTTATTCACTAATGGGAACGATAATTATTTCTGATATTTTCTGTCTCTGTTTTTCTGTTTCTCCTTTTATTGATTCCCTTTGATGAAATCAAAATTTCTACTTATTCAGCCATGAAAACGTCCACTTTTCTTCTGTTTATTCACAGAAAAGAAAAAGCAGATGTAACATCCACAGTAACGCTACTTTGCCTTGTGAATATGAAAGCATGCATGTTTAGTTTGGTTTTGTTGAGTCCTCTCTTTTAATTCCAACGCCGCTGAATCCCACCAACATTTTCTTTCTTTCATTTCGAGCTCCGACAAAAGAACCCGCTTAAAACTAAAAGCGGCGACACAGATAATAGATGGAACGAATGAAAAGTGGACCTGGTTTTTGTTAATGTTTTGTGAAGTAACTCAACAGTTATGTCACACTCTTCACCTCGGATGGGCGATCTACTCCCAAACACACACTCCTGACTGCCCACCTGCCAACAATCATCCACAGCAGAGTTGAAAGCAGACATTAAAATAAAAGGACGGTGAAAAATCTGATGCCTCGTTAATAAAAAACTGTCCTCAGATTTAAACTCTTAACTTAAACTAAGACTGCGTGTTTACGTCTGATTGATCAAAGATGCTGAGCATGAAAAAGAAACTTACTTTGGCATTTTTTGGACTCACACACCTGTTTATGAGTTTTAAATCAACTTAAACTGACAACAGCTGCCTTGTGTGTTTCACCTTTACCAGCACAAGTAAGGGTTCAGTCAGGAAGTCCACTGTTTCCATCAGCTGAGTACCATGTAGCTGTGACCGGTTCAGGTTGGTAATAACTCAATATTATAATATGATTGTGTACATTCCCTCCTCTATTACCCATCAGTTCAAGTTGCAATTGTAGTTATCGATGGTTTTTGTTGCAGCAGCCCAAATTTAATTATTAGAAACTGAGCTGATAAATGACTTTGTCTCGTAAATGTTCACGGCTCATAAAACTTTTAGAAATTACCGACAACAGCATCGGTTTCTCTGCGTCGGGGAGTCATTATGACACATCCTCTTAAAAACTGTAAGTCTAAAAGGAAGTCTTGTTTGTCTCCAGGTTATTACTGGGATAAATTACTCCCTTTTCCTTCCAGTCAACACACACTTGTACCATATAGGCTCCACAACATCACTAAGAAACACAAATATTTCCTCAGTGAGTCAGAAGAGGCTGGACTGTAAAAGGAAACTGTGTAACTTTTATGAGACGACCCCCCTTTTCTGTGCAGTCGACACACCAGACAACAGTGTAAATTAAACCTTAAGCCTTCAACTCACATATCAAACGCACTGTAATTGGCGCTAATGGAACTGTTTATGTAGCATGTGCGGTACATGTGAAACGTGACACGCATTCGTCCTTGAACATTAACATCTATTAAATAATAAATGCGTGCCGGATCGTACACGGAACGTATATTTCACATCTTACATGCTTGATGTCGACCCCCTCCATCGGAGAACTCCCTGATTGTATCTCATCCCGGCTTATAAATTGTTAAAGAAAAGTGTGTGTGCCGTGTTGGAACGAGCTCCGGTCCCCAGAGAACGCGGCTCCAGTCAGACGTTTGGGGAGGTGCAACGCTACCTGCCTCCGGAAAAAAAAGAAAAAAAAAGTCAAGTGTGTCTCAGTGTGGAGGCGACAGACGGGAGGCCTGTTTGATCCTGCCAGTGTCTCCGCTTCCAGGGCTCACAGCTGATGATTGATGGATGCTGTCATGTGCTAAGCAGATCTATTTTTCTCCCTCCGCCTCGTATGTGAAGGCTGGATTGTAAACAAACATGCTGTTGAGTTGCCGTGTACCGGTCGCCCCCGACACTTCATGTCAGCCTTGATCGGCTGCTTGGAAACTTTATTCTGCTGTTGAAAATCCTTGTTGGTACCCTTTGAGCAGAAAGTGGGTGACTAACAGTAAAAAAGCCAGACTTTATCATGTGTGCTGCATACATCAGCGCCACAAACAGGAGCGTGGCGGTGAATATTCAGTAGGAGAATGTCGTCTTCAGGCTCGCCCTGCAGGCTGCCCCGCTGGGACCGGCCTCCGCTGGGATTCGACCACTTGCTTGAACACTCCTGCTTCTCTTCTTCTCTCCCATTTGGATCAAATTAGTGTGCTGGAGCTCTTATTAAACGGAGGGACAGAGAATTAAGATCTGTCTCTACATGTTTTATGAATGTGCTGAAGCTGCAGCCGAACCCTCATCTTGCATTTCATCCACTTCTCTGCTGACGTTTTGCTGTTTTGCCTGCTGATTATCTTTTTCTTTTGTTTTTATTGGCATGTTAATCCCTCCAGAGCTGAATGACAACATGAAACCCGTTCATCTGTTGCTCATTCACGCTCAGAGTCTCGCTTTCATGAACGTCTCAGAAATCTCCAGCCGTAAGATCGTTAGGGGAGACGATCTGATTACACTCACAGAGGTACAGTAAAGAACGCTTGGACTGATTAACAAGATTTACACTTTATGTGCTCTGTGTGGAGACATTACATTAACAGAACATAAGAAGGACAGCTCTGGAGACTGACACCTCGCAGTAGTGATAAATGAGCGAACATGGACATGATTAACAGCTGTCTCTCTTAGCACACATTGTTTTAATCTGTTCAAGTGCATAGTGCTAAAAAAAAAACCTGTCACTGTTAGTCCCTTATTAGTCTGGATCACTTAAGGGTCTCTGCTGGAGACGTGAGAACATCTGCCGGAAGAACGTCAAAGAACAAAACATATTTCTTTGCAGCGTTAAGTCGCCTGAACCACAGTTTAAGATTCAAGCCGCCTGTAATTGTGGACTTGGAAATCTTTTTTTTCACACCGTAGACACCGAAAGTCTACAGTTTCTCAAATTCATACTTAGGTGCAGCGCTTGATGTAAATGTAGTTACAACTCTGGAACAGTCCTGCAGGCTGTAAAGGTTTTTATTTCACTATTCAGAGACATAAAGCTGCAGCCGCAGCCTACAGGCTTATGTTAACACTGAAGAGCAAAAAAAGCCATTTGTGTGTCACTATGAGCACTGGATTACTTACAGGGCAGGAGAGCTCACCTTTATTTCTTGTCTTTTACATTTACTATTTTCTAAAACTGACCTTAAGATTCTATAGAAAACATCTTATTGAATGAATGTTGCTTGTCTCTTCAGTATAGGTGTATTTATTTATATTCCAATGTGCCGCCTTGTCTTTCTGAAATGGAAGTGTAATATTCCTTCTTTTCCAAAAAGCCGCCACTGTAGGCGTAAACATGTGACGTGACGTGAAGCACGAAGTTGGGCGTGAACAGTGAAGCAGGTCGAATTTGTCTTCAAAATAAGAGCTTTACATTCTACCCCATTGGAGTTTAGAACTGGGTTCTTAGCGGGGGCTTTTAATTTGAAAGTAGCGACCGTTAGTAGCTCGCCGCTACAACAACAAGCGAACAACGAAGACAGCTGCAGAGATCAGCGGCTGTCCAGTTGCTCATCTTGACGTCCGCGGATGAAGTGATGGACTGACTGCTGTAATCAGCCGAGGCGTCACATTGGTGGACCAAAACAGACCCCCAATTTAGCACCTTCGGTCTAAATCCGTGGACCTAGCCGCAAAAAGGACGGTCAAATTGGCGACTTGCTGCCCAGTATAAAAACGGCTACTGTGCGGCGATGGTAAAGGTTTTTTTGGCGGTTGTCTGGTGTCACCACTGACTTTTCCACGGTTTATCCAAGGGGAAGATCATCCCCTCACCTGAGGATGGATTTCACAGTCGCACACCTCGACACACACCTCAGCAGCAGGGAAAATGAACTGACAATTTATACTTTATAAAAAACAATGAGTTCAGGATCTCCATGACGGCAGGAACACCTCAGAATCCTCCGTTACACATCAGTAAGCAGGAAGCTGCACTCCACCAACGACAAATGTTCCTGCCTCTCATCCGTTTAGCTTCCTTTGCTGTAAAGCCTCACAGACCTGCAGGCTGTTAGACATTAGCATGCCAGGAGAAATGTACTTACATGATTTTACAGGATGTGTTTAGCACCTTTTCTGGGCCTCGTTTCCCAGAAGCATCGTCAGGCTGAGCACATCTTAGCCCGGAGATGGTTTTTTTGTGAACAAGGCCCTGGGCTGTGTGAACACGGCTCAGACTAGAAAAATGACTTGATTCTTGCAAACGAAGTCCTTCAAACAGAACGCAGCTGTGTGTTTAAATGCTATAAACTGTCGTCGTGGTAATCGTGCCCTGATTTTGTGAAACGGCGGCGCTCTTATTTTGGAATAACGATCACATATCTTCCTGTCGTGGAGATTTACATATTATTTACTTCAGCGGGCGATTTACGGCCGTGACTTTGTTGCCCGGACATAAACCAAACTGAACTTGGACACAGTTATATACGGGCTGCAACGCCCACAGCTATAAATTGGATTGCAGTGCAGCGAGCGAGGCGGCCCGAAGCTATGAGCAAAAGTGAAATCATTAAGACATCATCCCCCCTCTGAATATGCAGTGAGAATGTTTGCAGGCCACAAACGGTATCTTGTGTGACACTAATCCATAACATATTGCAGGCGCGGCGTTCCATCAGCAACGCCGTCCTCATTACGAGCCGAGCAGACCCTCTTCTCTCCGTTTTCTGCCCTCTTTTTCTTCATTTGTGCCTCTCCTTGCTTCCCTCTTCACCGCAATATTGCCTTTTCAGCGAGGCGGTGCGATTAGGAGCTGAGGTATTAGCGGTCATCTCGGAGCCAGATAAAATGATTTTAATTAAGATGTTTGTGTACAGTTTCGATTAAGCAGATACGGTTAATTAAAGTTCAGGTTATTTAAAGCAGCTAATTAAATCTAATTTCACCGGGCGGGATGTATTTGAGGACCGATAAGAAGTGTCAATATCTTTATTTACAAAGTTGTTTTTTTTCTGTTTACTTAATCATAATGACATTTGGAGGTTTAGACAGTAATCTCAGCACAAACAAGATGATAACCCTCCACAAATACACATCACAGGTCCTCAAATATTAAAACCCCCCCAACATATTTGTGGAGCTCAACGTGATTTTTGGTCCTATAGTTTCGTACGCTTCGTCCCAAACACATGAAAGCAACTGGTTAAATATTAGATTTAAAAGTGTGAAAACATCTTGTGAGTCAAACAAAATGTTCTAATATAAACGCTCAGAAGGCCGTCCATGTTTCCTCCCCTGAAATAATGATTGGTCCCAGTGAGCGAGTGAAGGTGAGGCTGTGAAATATGACGTGAGAAGTCTTTTATTATTTGCAGGCTGGAAAAAAAAAACAAAAAAAAAACGGGAGTGCCCTGAAATTTAGTGCCGCACGAAAATTATTCATGGCTGCATCAAAAGATTTCTGTCTTTGAATGAAGGTCATCTTCAGCCTTCAGAAAGAAAAAAGTCTTCGTATTGAAAAAGCTCGACCTCGTATTCTATTACATCCTGACACCTACATTTAAAAAAAGAAACTTTTCAGGTTTTCAAATCATATTTTCTCACTTGATTCCCACACACTTTAAAGGGGCATTACGTAGTTTGGGAGAATAAATTAAAACTCACTTTTCCGCTAGTGAATAAACGAGCTGCTCTCAGAGAAAAATAAACTCCAAGAACAACTGTTTGACGCTAGAAAAGGTGGCAGGGTCCGCCACTTGTAAACAAGGTACACACTGTGTTGTCTTTAATTATGGCGTCTTGCAGCTTGATACAACAGACAGTTTTCTGTCTCTATATACATTTATATCAATCAATCGGGTAACAGATCATTGAATTAGCTATCGTGTTTTTCAGGCTACTTGCTGTGCACACAGTAAAAACATGGAAGCTGTTTTAGACAAATGCTAAAAGCTAAAACGGACAAAAGACTAAAAGAATATATATTATAATAAAGTGCCTTTGAAATCACTGGATTTGAAGGTCTAAGAGCAGAGGGTGTCGCTCTCTGCACAGGTTGTGGAGACAACCGGAGCGATGTGATTGTGATTCTGGGCTCTATATATATAAATATACAGTGTTTTCGTTAGATCTGCGTTGTGTTATGTGACAGCGTGGACGTCACGAGCGGCTCAACAACTGCAGCACAGATGGAACAACTACAGAGATATAGAAAGTTTGATACACAATGATTTCTACCTCACCTGATTCTAATTCTCACCTGTCAGGTAGGTAACAGGATGCCAGGTGTTAAGGTGGTGTTAATTTCAAAACCTGTTGGCACGTGTTATGTCACCTGTCACCTGTCACGTATGAAGTTTTAACAATTTCCATCCCATTTCCCCACAAATAGTATAAAAGCTCACCTGATTCATTTCCCTCCCTCCCCCACCAAACCCCTTTTCTATTTTCTTTCTTTTCTCTCTGGTGTTAATCCAGGAACCACTGGGGGAACATCTGGACACGAATCCAGACGCGTAAAGAGGCAGCTCTGCCATTCAGAGCCTCAGCTCCCTCGCTTCCCTTCTCCATCCGACACCAGTTGGCATCTAACCTTCCATATCGTATCTGATCGATAGCAGCAACAGTGTCTCGCCTTTAACATGTAGACTTGAGCACTTTGTTTTAAACTCCCGACTTGCCCACATGATCAACCTGCAGCTCACACGGCCGTCTCTGTGGAGCGTCTCAGTGTGATGCTGCTGCTGGCGGAACATAGTAAGTTGATGTTTTGCAAAAGTTAACTTTGAAAGAACGGCGCTTTTTTTTCTCTTGTCACAAAGTTTTTAGGTTCAAGTACACATTTCTCTTTGGTTTGGGTTAGAAAAACAGTGTTTTGGCTTGAAATTGCTGTTTCAGTTGCCACAAACACGCTGTAGACGTCTCGAGGTCTCGGTAAAAACATTTGGTTTTGTCACAACAGACAGGAATAGAAAACCTCCCGAGTCGTCCTTACAGACATTCAGGATTTGATCTTGAGAATGCTGCTGAGAACCAGCTGCACTGTGTCCATAAGATACAGCTCTATATGAGCTACAAAAGTGGAATTTAGTCCAAAGAGTTGAGAGTATGGATCCAATGTTTCCCTTTTCAATAACCGACTCATCCTGATTCCCCTCCGTCGTGTTAGGAGTGTTACAGAAACACCTGTTGGCAATCAAGCACACAGCGAATCTGATGGAGCAACATGTCGAACGCTCCTGGTTGTTTTTAATGCCATCGTTTATAAAATGGAGACATATTTATATCAACATGGAGCTTTATTCCTTCATTCTCTGTGGTGGATTCTCGCATTTACGAGGAGAAACCTCTCGTATGTTGAGTAAATGTTGTTCCACTGATACACAAAATGGATTTACATAATGATTAACTGTACACTGCTGAATCCAGCACTGGGTTTATATATGCAACATGCATGAAATGTGATATGTGACCTTTGAAGAAATTAAATGTTTAGCACATATTATGCAGAAACTGGTGCATAACAGTAGACGCCAAGCCTGAGATGAAGGGTCACATGAGATTTAAAGCCTCCATTGTTAAACATGCACTATTTATGACGGAGTCAACGCAGCCACAACTCTAAAAAGAATATATGAGTATGATAATATTCATGCCTGAAAACTGAAATGTCACATTTCAAGATAGCTGTTAGAAATGTTGATAAAACATTCACAGATCCGCAGTGTGGTGCAAGTAAGAGTCGGAACATTATGTTCCGAGGGATGCATAATCAGAGCTTTAACAAGTCTGGGAGATTTTTTTAAACTTTAGAAAAGAGTTCAAGTTTCTGTAAACATATAAAAAAATAACATGACTGCTTACTGAAGTATTACTGGCTGCTTTAATTCAGTATAACACCGGAGTAAAAATAAGTAAAGCTGCTGTGAAATATTCAAAGTTAGGAAAAAAGGGAAGCAACTGCAGGTTAACAGACAGGAATGAAACATGAGGTTAACGAAGGTGTGAAAACCACCAGGTGTTGCATTAACTTTGTGACGCGTTTCTTAATGTGTTCTTTGTCGTTCTCTCACTGTTTAAAAGCAGCTGTAGTCTCTCACATTCTTTACAGTGCCACAGATTTAGCCTCCTGCTTTACCTCGGATGTTGAAGTGCTCCCTCTGCAGAGATAAAGCGGCGTGTTTTGCATTCACTTCCCTCCTTTCTTATATTTGCATCCTTGAACTCGAGCACCTTAAAATACACGTTGCATGAGGCCAAACGCACAATTTTCTCCTGTGCAAACTAGATTGTACCTCCACATTTTTGAATACCTGCCTCCGAGGACACAAAGGAACAGTATATAGAAGGCTGGACTGAGAGCGAGAAGAGGGGCAGCTCTCCAAACTGTGAGGACCCAAATATAGATATAGAATTCTGTTACTGACAACAGGCTGCCATTGCTTGAAAACCGAGACCCAGCCGATCCACCGTACATCAGTGGGAGTGTCCCGGTCAATGTGCAATCTGGTCGTTGAGCAAAAGGTATCAACACAGTTGTTTTCCTCAGTTTTCTCTGGTCATGAAGAACCAAGTTAAAAACTATCTGCGTCTTTCTACTGTGTCGACAGCCCAGTTAAATTAAAAGACCGTCTTTCCAGTGATGAAACACTTCTAGTCTGTCTCAACTCCAGCTCTGCCTCATTCCCAGTGCTCGCTCTATCAGAAGATTATAAAAACCATAACGACTGAAAAAGTTGCTTGTTTTTCCACTTCGGCATGGACGACCAGCTTCTCCTCAAAAAGGAAAAAGCTCTTCAATGTAGAAACTATTGCCAGTGCTTTGCATTGACTATTGGCAGGTCCCTTTGATGGACAACACTGGAATGCATCTCTAAAAATTTGCAGCAGCAAACATCTCACTCGGTCTCTTCAGTATTATTCTCCAGGCGTCGTTATAAGATCCTGTCTCTGTGTTCTTGCTTCCTGTAGTTTGAGCACTTTGCAGTGGTGTACAGTGTGTTGAACAGAGACATCGTCACTCCTCCTGTACACAAACTAAACTTGTGTAATAGCAGGTTTACTTGTGCATGTATCTTGCAGCATTGCCTATAAATGTCACCATCTTCTGTCATTTGTTCTGTAATAAATGCCCAGGATGTTTAACCTGGTTGCCGACCATTTCAAGTTTGGTTCTACAGACTAAGACGACACTCTCACTGGTACTGTAGGCTGCAGGAGATCAGCGCTACTTGGACTAATGACCACAACATCATCTGCGTGCTTACTATGGTTTACAGATCATGCAGCCGGTGTTGCAGGCCTTCAGTTGCTTGGACAGATCATCAATATATACATTAAAATCTAAATAATATATGTATACATAATTCACATACACATAAAAAATAAATAAGATATAACGATGGGTATTATGTTCCACTTCATTTCGTTGTTTGATTTGTTATTCAGGCATTTGAATTCTCTAATACGTTTCTGTATCTGCAGTTCTGTAATGACGTGGTGAGGCTGGCTGACAGTCATCGATCTGTGAGTCCTCCACCGCTGTAGCATCCTGAAAAAGACACTTTCAGCGGGCATGGAGATGTATGTTTGGATGGCAGAGCAGTTTTCTCCTCTGGGTGAGACAGTCGAAGGTCTGTTCTGCGTCTGGCTTTACAGCTTGCTCTTCCTCTCTCCTCGCTCTGCAGCTCCCACAATGCCTGTGCACTTATCTAGATCATTTAATAACTCCAAATGACCTGGTTGATTAGATGTTTGATTAGCATCATGCTGGAGTGGCCCATGGAGCTTCAGATTGCAATCTGATTCCGCAGCTCTATCTTCCCACAACATGGTCCGGATGCATTTTGCCCGCGTGCTTCAGTGATTACAGGCCAATGAAAACCTTCCTCAGGACTGCATGAGGCTATCGGCTGCAACAATTACTTTGCTGCGAGATTTGCTTTACACACTTCAAACAGAATGCCAGGACTGCAGTGCCAAAGCAGATAAGATGAAGAGGAGATCGAAATCCTTCTTTTTTTTATTTTTAATACCTTATCGGATGGCTGCTGGGAGCTGGAGCGATTGCTGCTGCATGTTGAAGGCTGACCCTCGTAGGGCTGGAAATTATTTTCATGCACCCTGTGAAGTTAGGAGATTAGAGGAGAGTTTAAAAAAAAAATCTAATTTCCACCATTCCTATATGAGGAAATTACATCCGAGGTGTAATGTCACGACACATCCTAATGAAATCTGTGTTTTAAAGAAAAGCCTCATTGTGAGTACATTACAGTGATATTACAGCCGCGGTTCAGTGTGCAGTTAACACGTTCCTGTCGGGATCATGCCTTGTTTCTTGAGTTCATGCCACCTCATCTCGAGAGCCGCTGATCTTTCTGCTGTTGTGTTGTGCTGTGTTGGGGGGGAGGTCATGCCTGGCCCCCCTGCTGTTTCCCATACTGCTGTAATTATGTTGTTGTTTGAGCAATATTCGGCCTGACATGTTGTATTCCCTTTGCAAGCCCGAGAGATTGGAACAAAAGCAAGCATTATGGTTTGCCATGCGGGAAGCTTATTGCTTTGGATGTATATGTCTTGGTTTTCAGCGAGCTGGATTGCACTGTTTGATCACCGCCGGGTTGCATTTGACTCAGCGTTGTGTTTTTTTTTTTATGTGCTCAGTTCGCAGCTGTGTGCAATCATGCAGAAAACACAAAACACAAAATATCAAAATAATTCTCACTGTAGCTGAGGAGCTAAGTGTTTGCTTACAACTGTGCAGCCTGTGCTCAGTGCTTATATAAATTATATATTAAGTTTATTTAATATAGCACCTTTCACAGAGCACAAGGTACTTCACAAATAAAATTAAATAAAACATCAAAACTATAAAAATGGTGAATGGGAGAGAAAACAAAACAAGGGATCTTGGGATGACTTGTTTAAGCGGTTAAAAAGAGAATTACAACAGTCTAACCAGGATGAAGTAAAAGCATGGATCATTTCTCAGATAAAAAAAAATGTGCTTGTTAATGATTCATATGGATTTCAAAAATTCATTGACTGGTCAAAAAAACAATGAGGTTTCCAGTAGAGGAAACTGAAGCGATAATCAGGATCTCAAGTATTATCAAAGTTCAGCTGTAGATGGTCGTTTGCCATCCAGTCCTCAACAGTCGTCAGACAATTGTTGTTTTAGTTTATCAACGCCATCAGGTCTAAAAGAAACGTACAGCTGGGTGTCATCAGCATAGCAGTGGTAGCAAAGATCTTTGTTATGTGCGCTATACGTGCTCCCCTTAATTCATATGAGAGGCAATTTCAAAAGGACCCAAGATTGAACCCTGAGGAACTCCACAGGACAAAACAGCAGCATCAGACACGCTGACGAATGACTACATGTGTTTGAATCAAACTGAAAAGTTCTGGGGATGTTCATTCATTCTACCACTTCGTATGTTCTCACCATGTTTGTGTGTGTGTTTTTTGTGTGGTTCAGGAGGTAGAGCTGCTGTCCACTAATCTGAAAGCCCCTACAGTCAACTAGATGCTGAACCCCAAATGGTTGATTTAAGTGCAGAGTATTAGTTTCCCAATGGGGATCAATGAACGAAAACTTTACCCCAAGAGTTTACAGACTCACCTGACGTGACTGATGTCGTGTTTCGTTAATAAGTGTGTCTCTGTCTACATCTGTATTTATGTGCATTTTCTAGTTGTGCTGTAAAAAACACGAGTTGAAACTCTGAATTTTTGCAAAAAAGTTTAAATATTGCAACCAAGGTTTTCTTTTCTTTTGCATGACTGAGGTGTAAATGTTGGTGTGTTGATAAAAGCACAATGTGGTGGAGTGCAGTGAAAGCAAGTTTAGCGAATAAACATGTCACTTAAACAGACATTTGGTTCTTGTTTCTAACCTTCCGCATATTAATATATGAGACAAACATAAATACCGTGTTTCCATCATATTTTCTACCAGGATTTCCAAAGTTTGGAGTTTGACTGGAGCTCTGCATGACTTCATCTAGTTGTTTCTTCTTCACCTTCTTCTTCTGCAAGAAGACAACCGAGAAAGTCATCCAGTTCTGTATCTCGGTTGAATATTCAAATAACCAAACTTGATGGAAGCGCAGAGTAAGTTGTGCTCTCTTTTTTACTGACTTTCTGGAAATGTACTTGAGTGGAAACTTGTCTACACCGAGTGGTAAATAGATCTCTGGTCCAAACTATCACAGGAGCAGAAGGCTTTGAAAGGAATGAAATCAAATCAGGGTAGACGGACAGATACGAGTTAAAAAATTGAGATTCAAAGTAAAATATTGACTCGATTAGGTCAGTAGATTGTATCTGGCTTCCCGGCCGGGTCAAGTGGAAAAAAATATCAAGTGATATTCTTCCACTTTTCTTTGGCAGGCTGATTTTCCCTGCACACCTGTCTCATACCTGTCTAATTAGCCCAGCCTTGTTACCCAAGTTCTCCTCCTGCCTTGTTTCCCCTCACACCTGCCCTCGCTCATTAGCCCCTTCCATTTTTCCACTGTTTTTCCATCTTTTCCATCCTATCAGCCTATCTAGTGTTTTTCAAATCATTTCCCTCACCTGTGTTTCTGCGCCTCGCTCCACCTGCACCTCGTCCCCTCGTTAGTTCAGTTTGTGTTGTTCCCTCACTCTTTGTTGGTCCGACCGCTCAGTTCTGGTCCTCACGTGTCTCCGTTATCTTGCCTTTATCCTGTGTTTTTTTTCCTCCTCTGGTCCTCATGTGCTCCCTGTATTCCCCCCTCAAGACTTACGGTTTGTTCTCTGTTCTTGTTTTACCGTCTGGATTCTCTTCATTTGCCAGCTTCTTCGTAACCTGCCTTTTTTTTTTGCTCGTCTTCTTTTGGATTATTTTGAAATGGTTTCATTAAAAGCTCGTCTTTTCTGGTGCATCTGTCTGCGTCTGGGTGCTGGTTTTTTTTTTTGTATATCTGACACCCAACTAGTGAATTGCTATCATTGCTATTCACGCTGACTGTGATCGTTCTTAAAAATGCATCTACCAAACAAGTCAACCATCACTTCCCGTATTTTGTTTTCTGTCAGCGAGTCACTTTTAATATTCTTCACCGCACTAAGGGAACATTCAGTCGCAGCTATAGCGAGCTGTTGGATGAGCTGCACACGTCCAACTCCTCCAGCAAGGTGACCAACTTTACCGTGACCTGCTGTTGCTGTGGAAAAACCACTTGTGCTGTGCGCAGTGCGCCATCTGATCACAGTTGTGAGCATCTTTTAATGACTTCTGAGTTAAAGCAGCCTGAGTTTGTTTGACTGCACTGTAAAGGCGACACACCAGCTGCTCTACGGGGTTGTATTTCTGACAAATTAGTTACTCAAGGAGTGTCTGCTGTTACCAGGGTAACCCTGTGTCTGTGTGTATGTGTGTGTGTGTGTGTCTGTGTGTGTGTGTGTGTGTGTGTGTGTCGCCAAGCCCAACCATGACTTGAAATCACTGCTTTCTAAAGTGTGTCCACCAGACTTCTCATCCTGGCAGAAATACATGTTGCCACAGTTGAGGTGTTTTGTTGCCGTGAGGGAAACAGTTTCTACAGCTGCTACAGCCAAATGAAACCCTGTTTTTGTAAAAGAAAAAAAAACAAAACTGCCTGCCTGCTTGTAATAAGGCTGTTGGAGTAAACCAGTGAAGTGGAGAGATGTGTGGCGCATCGAGCTAAGAGCCTTGAAAGAGGGCGAGATGTCTGTCTCATCATTAATTCATTAGAGAGGAAGGAGCGAGCAGACAGGAGGATAATGTGACAGGCTGACGGTGGAGATGACCTGTGTCCTGTCCTGCACTCTGCTGTTGTGTCCTGTCATCAGACAGAGCTGGACATGTGATTCAACCCTCGCTTGAGAAGAAGCCGAACTATAAATAATACAGTAATTAGCTGCTTCATAGAGAGGTGTAGCGCTGACGTGTTTTTATAGGCTAACCCAGAGGTTAGCATCGCCACGGTTCCCTCCACAAAACGGCTTTATGAATATTGTCCAAAACAATCTCTGTGACGAACACAAGTCTTTATTTAAGAAGTCTAACAAAACATTACATAATGTATATATGGAGACGTAAACTGAGGGAGGAAAAGCATCACGGTTTGAAGCAACATGTCACTATGATCAATCCATTATTGGTTTTGGTGAATTTATTGGGTTTGTTGACATTAAGAAAATGACTGAACATCACTAGACTAGTATCTGACATTACTGAGCAGATAATAGAAGATCCATAATCCAAAAACCCTGTGGGAATATAAAATGACTATATGGACAGTATGCTCGAGCAAATAATTTCAAATCTTGCCATGCAACCGGATTCATCTGTATGTGCACGACTGACACAAAAACATCATCTTTGCAAATCTTTTGTGAGCAATAAATACAATGCAACGCGTCTGTTTGGCCTTAAGAATACACACAATACAAAAAAATGCTTCGTCTGATGTTTCCTCTATTTGCTGCCGCTCCTCGTTTCCCAAGGTTAACACCAGGACAAACATTCGTCAATGCCAAATAAACAAATGAGACCTCTGCTTCTACAATAGGACTGTTTGAATGGAATCCAGAGCAGTCAGGGATTAAATGGAGCCAGCATCTAGCAGCCATTAATGGTATTGCACTCAGGCTAGCGCTGACCAATCACTCTGTTGGGTGATCAGCAGCACACGTTACAGAAAAAGCAATCGAAACATCTGAGGCACAGTGACTCAGAGTTTTGGTTGATGAATTAAAATGTTCTGTAAATCTTTTACACAAGGTTAAATTTAAAGAAACACAACTTTTCCAGACTTTCATCCGTTCCTCCGGGCTATTTTTAACTGACTTGGGTAAATCCATCACAGCTGGACATGGTGTTGATTGGCTCCCCTGAAATCCCTCAAATCAGGTCAGTTTGTAGTTTTTGAACTTGAGGGGCTCACCTCTGCAGGTTTGGCTCACTGGGATTAGAGGTGCTTCTGTCGGGGTCGAGAACTGAGACTGTTCCGACTGAGAGGGCTTTGTCTTCAAAGTCAATGAGGAAAATTATCTTAAAGCTGCGACGTGTAAGTATTGCCCACCTGATGAATTCATACTGCAATTAAATACAGGGCAACAAACCTCTAACTCTAAGTGTAGCTTCAATTAGCCAGTCAGCCGGTCACTGGGAGGAGCACAGGGCAGGGAGCGGCACCAGAACCAGAGCCAGGCAATTAAACCGCAGTCAGCAGCCGCGCACTGACCACAGCTGGACCGGTACAGAACACAACCTCCGAGACTGATGGAGGTCAGTTTGAAAACAGGGAAAACAAGCAAACAACTTTTAAAAGGCTCTTTCCCTGGAGGGAGTTCAGATCGATCCGGGCGATGATGTGATGAGAGATATTTCCATGACTTACCGGGTAATCGGACTTCCTCGGTCTCAGTACGAACAGATGTGTAATCGTGCAGGTCTTGGTGTTTATAAATGTCCGGACATCAGCGACGTTAATGTTCTGATGTCAGTGTGACACAGATAGTTAAAACTTTAAACTCCATGTGGGGTGAAATTATTCCATAATTGTTTCTTTACTCTGATCAAAATATTCTCAGTGTGAGGAAGTTTTAACCAGGTTATTAATAAACCGAGTTAATAAAAGTAGTGGAGAAAATGAAGCATTTATAATTCATGCTGCTTGATTGAAATTAAAAATTAGAAGTGTGTTGGTAAAGCTGCGCTGCATTATTATAATTACGTAGGAGTTGATTTAAAATGCAGGATTATGAGTTTACACTTCATTTACATGCCGGCGCTGTAAATAATGTTGAAGACCTCTGCTTTGATTGAAATATCACCTTTTATCAGTGCTACCTGATGTTTGCCGGAGCGAGCCTCTGAAAAACTATTACTGTGAAAGCACCTTTATGTCTCTGCAGAACGGAGAACAGTTTCCACTAACAGCAGCACTGAAACCAAAACACGAACAGAGGAGGAACCAAAAGCAAAATTACCTCCGAGCTGCTCCGAGAGGCGCCCGCAGCTCTGCATCATCCCTCATATATCCATCACCTGACATGCAGGTCCCCTAACTACACCTGAGCAGACTCCCTCCTCCTGCACGTGCTCGTGCTTCACAGCCGATGCCCCGCGGCTGTGATGTACTGGGGGGGTTTTTTTGAAGCGAAGCTGTTCCAGTGTGTATGATATGCAACATCAAACAAGCCTTACAAAGTTGCACTCTGGTCTTCTGTCAGGCTTTCTTCTGGTTTGGTAAAGTGATCACAGGGGAGAGAGAGCTTTAGGAGCTGCTACATGACATTCTGTGTTTGTCTTCACTCAGGCCTCCGCCACATCTGAGGAGGGAGACATCTGAAATGCTGATAACCCTTTAGTTGTTGGAAATGGGGGCATCCAAAGGATGAAATGCTTGTTCACAGCAGGATAAAATTCTCTCTTATGTTCTGGGGCGTGTTTATCAAGCATCTCGGAGTATGAAATCGCCCCTTGAGCGGACAAATATTCTCAGAATGAGGCATTTTTGTGGACTTAGTTTGAGGGCGCCTGACTTGTCCAAACCAGAGATTCAGCCACAGGAGAGGTGCTTTTGGAAAACGCTTCATGAGCTTTTTGAAAGTCGTTTTTGAATGACTTTGTGTGAGACGCAGAGGAGATTACACAATGTCTCTGCAGAAAAACCAGCGTTCTCACTTTGCAGCCGATGATTCTGTCAGAACCGACGATTCCAGCGGTCGTAAATCAAAGTTTGATTGCGCTTATGACCTCATAAAGATAATGCAGTGTCTCGTATAAAATTTCAGATTAGATTTAAGGCGCTTTCATTTACACTAAGCCACATATACATGTCTGTGTTGTCCAGGTCACAAGTGTGATTGAAAACTGTGTTGCAGCAGGTCGTTGTGCATCGGATTTGATCTTGTGTGGAGGATACATTTTCTCATGTCCCTTCAATAAAACATGGGTAGCGGCTATTTGCTAACACTTTACAATAAAGGCATACAAAAACATGAGTAGTTACTGACTTTATAGTTAATGAATCATTAAAGAGTAACTCCTCAGTGACTGTGGTTCCAGTCCGTTCTCCAGTAATTCATCTTTACTTACGATGTAGCCCCAAATTATTTCCCTGTATGAAACTGTGGTGCTTTTTTCTGCATATTGATTTTAAGAAAGTATAATATTTCAGACTGCAGCTGTCAGAGAACTAAAATATGTTATCACAATTCCTATTTTGCAGCTCTGAGTGTCATAAAAACTTAATTTCATCTCGAGTCCTAAGTAGGTTTCTTTGGTTAGCTGTCAGCAGCGTGTCTATAGGAAGTGATTCAGAGATGCTGATAAATTAAATGGGTGTCAGTTACGTGTGATTTCTGTTTTTCTGCAGCCTGACTCACCAAACTTCTCCTTTCACTGTTTTACTTCAATACCTCCATTTGCCAAAACCCACAAAGACCTCATCTTGTGTTTAGTGGGTGAAACTCAGCGAGGAGTGTTGAGCCATGTGAGCTTTAATTTACCACGAGAATACGTTAAGTGATACAGTATGAATTAAAAGATGCTGAAATTCTAAATATAATCTTTTAGTTTAGAAACTGACTGGTTGCTACTGACGACAGCTTGTCCTTGTTGGAAAAACAACTGAATAAGTCAACTGTGCCGCCAAAGTACAACCCATATTTATGTTTACAGCTAGGTGGCGACCTCTTGTGGTTGTACACTGTTATGGCAGCAAAGGAGGAAGTCAGGTGAAACACATAAACATTATTAATTGGACACATTCACTGTAAAAGGCATAAAAATGGAGGATATCATCAGACTGATCCTCTAAAGGGGCGCTAATTAGAATATCTACAATATTAATGAGGTAATAATACAAACTCAGACATATGTATTATTTCCATAAGTGATTAAACAAGCTGCTCTCAGGAGAAAACAACGTCCGCAGAACACTGTTAGAGGCACAGCTGGCAGGGTCCGCCACGTGTAAACAAGAAGACACTGTGTTGTCCTTTAAGGTCAGT
The DNA here is from genome assembly GCA_903131615.1 of Diplodus sargus. Taxonomy (NCBI): domain Eukaryota; kingdom Metazoa; phylum Chordata; class Actinopteri; order Spariformes; family Sparidae; genus Diplodus; species Diplodus sargus. The sequence continues at coordinate 789,644 of CAEMYA010000417.1, read as the reverse complement.
TTGTTTATTCAGTCATGAAAACAAAGAGAGTTTGTTACAAGTAAAAACCTGCATCGAGAAGTTTCTTCTGAAGCTGCGTGCGCTTTAAAACTGGATTTATCATATTTATATTTTCACTGGAAAAAACATAAATAATAACCGTGGTATCTGTGGGAAGACGGGTCACGGCCGTGTCACTGCTTTTACGGTATATATTATAAAAACATACGGTGGAGGACGCCTTCTCTGGTGGAGTTCTGTGTACGTTCGCTGTGTTTACACTTGCGATTCGGTGGAAGGAGCGAACTGCTCTTTGTTCAGTCGCTCCTGTTTTTCTCCGAACCCCTCGCCTCCTCCCACGGATCAAATGTCACAGTATTGTCTCCAACAGAGGGTGAATAAACGGTGCAATAAGACGTCGGCTATAACTCTATTTTCTCCTCTGTAATGCTCCGGTTGCAGGACACACTCGGCCCAATATGGGGTAACAACATTGTATGTTAATACATTTTGCATTGAGCCACCAGGAGTCAGGTTCTTATCAGCGCCTCCGTCTTAGCTCGAGGGGCCGAGGGGCCCATATGAGAAGCCTTTGCCTTACAACCACCCAACTTTGATCCAATACTGTCACTGGAGCTTTTATTGCCATTTGGACCCGATAGTGACAGTTCTGCAAAATTGATAAGAGATCTCTAGTGTGAAGGAAGATATCATGAGGTGCCAGCTGCTGTATTGATGGAATCATTCATCATTTATATTTGATACCATGGTCAGCAAGATCCCCCAAGTTTGGATCAATTTTGGATGATGTTTAATTAAAGGTTAAAAAAAAATCAGCTGAGTGGAAAATTCATATCTGCCGTTTTTCTAAAAAATGAACTATTTGGTTTCGGCTGTGGAATTGAAACATTTCTTCTCACCGTGGGAAATAATGAATGTGCATTTTTCATATGAAAATATCGCGCACCTCCAAAACTATTTCCTGTATGGAACGGCGCGCCGTGTAAAGCATTCATTAAAGAGACGAATGACAGTGTGTGAAGATAACGGAGGAGGTGAGGACGCGCACAGTTAAAGTGACATTTTGAGTAATCATGATCCTTTATGTTCCCGAGCATGATGGATTTAGTTCCTATGTAGAAACAGGAATAAGGATGTGCAGCATGTTCGTGCTGTTGTTCTCTACTTGGTGAGAGATCTTTGAATAAGGAAGTACTAGATATGGACTATTCCTTTAATATAGTCTGAGTTTTGCTTTGCTTGTTTTTTAACTGTAATTTTCAAACGGTATTTGTTTCATGATTATAGCAGCAGGATGAATTGCCTCATGTTGGACTTGTTTCAGTTTCTTAAAGACGCTTCATCCAAGAGGCTTCTTCACTTCTAACTGGAGGAGAGTCGCAGGCTTTTAAACTGTGTGTCCAAGGACACATGTGAGCTTGTTGACTCGACTGGCCTTCATGTGGGTTGCTGTAAACTAGGTGAGCCCAGGTGTGAATGGTGTGTGATAAGTAATGTCAAAGGACACCTCCTCCGTTCAAAGACGGTCGTTCCAGTTGGACATCGATGGATTCTTTTACTTCCCTTTCAAACCATCTTTCTTTTCTGGCCAGGATGTGAACATTGTTGTCCTCAAAGGAATCATTTGTTGTCATCTGCCCCCCGGTTGGTTAGAACTGAGGAAGCCTTTTGGATGAGAGGTGAGACGTCTTCAAGAAACTGAAACAAGTCCAGTTGCCTACGATACAGCTCTTAGATTAACCTTGTGCCTCGTAACACTTGGATAGGCATCTGTGTAATCCACAGCTGTTGTTTCGATGTGATGATTATGGTCAGATCTAACTAAAAACTCTTCCAAGCAAACCTTAATGTTAATGCAAAACGAACAAAGTCTGGGTTTGACGTGCAGAAATGTAGAAAATGTTGATTGCATTGTTCAGACGTCGTCGTTGGGGCAGATTTGCAATCAGGCCGGCTTCTGTGGCATCAGAAGGTCGGCCGCATTTCATAAGTCTAATTTCAAAAACGGATAGGCCTAATGAAAATCTGCGAAATTAAAATGTGTCGCCAGTGCAAGCTGTAGCTCTCTCCAGTGTTCTGCTGAAGAGTTGCTCCATTAATTGCAGTGGGCTGTGATTATTCACAAGGGTTTATAATTAGGAGGGAGTCAGGAGTGTTTTATGCCGGGTAATTGCATGCATCTACCCGCCACCATTTAGCTGGGGAGCAGTAAGCTACAGTATTGTCAAATCAAGGGAGGCTGCTTTGACCCTTGTTGCTTGAAATTGATTTTGAAGCGCTCATCAAACAGATTGCTTTTTGTAAACATCACTCTTCCTTAATTTTTTACAGATTCCGATGATACGCTGCAGAGCCATTATCAATTTCCCGTTGAATCCGGGCGCATCATTCAGCTTCCCACCAAAACGTTTTGGGGCGAGGAGGTGAAAGCTACATAATATGCAAATTGCTTAATATTTTTCTCAATTCCACGCCACAGGCAGAAATGTATAATCAGTTGTGAAAGGCCAGGCAATTGGAAAGAAGCTTGTCACCTTTCATTTCTTTGTAGTGTGAAATGAATAGAGCCAAATGGCTACATGCTATCTAGTCTGGAATTGCGTCCAGTGACATATGGGACAAAGACGGAGCAAACGTCTGTGTTTGAGGAGGTTTTGACTTGAAAAAGACTTGTATTGTGTTCCTGCTCTAAATGTCTTCAGTCTCGCAGCACTTTGAACGCTTTAATAGAACTTGTCCACACAAATATGACTGTGTTAACATTTCCCAAACGTCTTTTTGGCTCCGTGCGTGTGCCATATGGTGCCATGTGGTGTTCTTTGCACAGGCTGCTCAAAATGCAGAAAACTCACATTAATTTTCCCCTATAAAGTCGGGGGGGCATCCATTTGGATTTGCATGACGTGTCACAGGGGCCGCGTGGGGACTCAGCGAAAGAGAGCGGGACCAGTCGGCAGCTTCGCCGAGGACTGCTGCAGCAGCTGTTTTCCTGGATGTCTGTTCTTAGGTAATGTGCCTCTAAACTTGATGGGCTAGAACAGCTTGCTCTTGTTCCATTCTGTTCAGCGGGGCAGACTAGTACCGGAGTTAACTTGTCACAAACTCAACATCTACTACGAGAAGCCGAGGGCCGCCTGCCACCTTTACTTTGCTCCCGAGCAAAATGGATGAAACGCTTTCCGCGAGATAAGACCGCAGGAGACACGAGGAGGATGAGTGGTTGCTGTGCTATTCATTATTCTGCCGCAGCGGTCACACACTGGCTACACTCATGTTTTATTTGAAATGGCATGTTGTTGCGGTGCCGAACCTCTCGGAAAAAAATACTCTATGCAAGACATGTAAGAGCTGAAGACGAGGAGACTTGTCTATCTTGCACTGTAATTACACGGAGAGGCATTTTTTATGAGGCTTGTACGACCTATAAAATATTGAGTATTTTATGTCTTCATATCAATGGGAATCATTCTAAAATGTCTTTTACTGTATTCTGCTGTGCTTGGTGAAATACAGCAGGAGGACGAGGTGGCCCTGTCAGTGCAGCGGGAGGAAAAGGCTTCAAAGGCTTTCAGCAGGTCAAGGACGGCAGTGAGAGGACCATGAATTTTGTATGTTGCACATCATAAATACTCACATCTGAAGAGAGGAAAGACAACAGTGCAGTTATCAGTAGCTATCAGCACTGGAGCTGTTCGCCTGCTTCTACCTCTCAAATCAGAATACAGCATGTCACATCTCATCTCCTGTAAGAAGCAGTCATAATAATAATGACCTGCAGCGTAGTGCATGTACCTGTCTCACTGTGTTACCAGATGTCAGGAGGTAAATCGAGCTCCTCGCCCTCCCGAGGTCACTGAAGGTAAAAAAAAATAGAGCAAATCAGCAAATACAGCAACGCTTAAATAAACAGACGCAGTAATTAACCAACGCGTGTCGGCTCACGGGCTTAGAGTTTTAAAAAAGCTTACGCGACGGATTGATTTTTATGAGGAAATGTTTTTAATTAACCTGCAGTGATACGAAATGTTGTATTAACTGTTATTCAGTCATGTTAAAGGTGCACTGTGTGGTTTTTTCATTGATCTTCATTGACCGAATGAACTAAATAAACAAACTGACCTTAAAGAACTACAGAATTTCATCTTGTTTTACTTTGTTTATATATATCTGCCACCTTTCCAGCTTCAAACAGTGTTCTGGGACCTTATTTTACACTTAGAACAGCTTCTTTATTCCGCTGCGTAAAAATATTTCTCAGTTTGTATTATTACCTCAATAATATTGTAAATAACAAAATCCTGGGTTTAAATTTCTTATCCAAAACTACACAGTGCTCCTTTAAAGGTCTTGATTTAAATCTGTTTGGATTTAAAACAGCAGTTGTGGCGTCTTTATCCCACGTAATGTGATATATACATTTGAATGAAACAGAATATATTGGTGGACATCATTGACAAATATTGGCGAGAGATGAATCGTCAACACAAAGACAGAATTCAACCTCAGATAACATTTCACAAAAACCTCTCTGTCACTTGTGTGTGGTAGAAACATCACAGTGCTAATGTGAGAAGAAACACTGCCAGGAAACATAATACAGGCAGCAATTACATTTCACTTCAGAGTAGATTTGGCAAAACAAAGTCTTGACATGAAAAGATGATTTCTGTGAGACGGGCTGGACACGTTCCCAGCCGGTTATGAACCAAAATGTTCACTCGGTGTAGACGAATCCAGGAACTGGAATATGATCGAGTCAATTTGTCATAATAATTCTTATTTTTGAGGTTTGAGTTAAAGAGGTTTTGTACCTTGGCAGAAGGTCGCTGGTTTGAAAATCTCCAGCTTCCCGAGCTGCATGTCGAAGTGTCCTTGAGCAAGATACTGAACCCCAAGCGCTCGGACCTGCAAGTCCATTTCCATTCATGCTTTGCACCGTGGGGTCGTGCTCTAACTAACATACATACATATGATGACATAATGTACAAGTAGTTTACATTGTACGAGGATGGTGTCAAGCAACATTTATAGATTCACACGTGAGAGACACTGATGTCACGTTCAGTCATGTTACACAACAAGCAGCTGAACATGGTGAGCAGAAGGTCGCTGGGAGGTGAAGCTGCTCGTCACGCTGCTGCTAACCTCCCTGGATGTGTGTGTTTGTGCGCCTCGCACAGCGTCTAGTGTTTACATTGCACATGTGTTGTTTGCCTCGTGATGATCCATCCTGCTGCTGATTGTAACCGAAGTGTTATTTGATTAATGTATGCATGTATGCAGCGCCTGCTGTGACGTCCGTGAATAGACTCCAGGTTTACTGTTGATGTTGTTTTTGTTGGGGGAGAAATATGATTATTCAAGGACGGTATGTCTCCAAACAATAGGAGGTCATAAGTGTCTTGTGCAGACGTTAAAGTCTGGATAATGAGAGGGATGACTGCTCTCTGCAACCTCAAAGCTACTGTAGATGTCTACAGAACAGATGTCTGACGACCAAGTCAAGCTTAAGTTAACTGTTTGCGTAAACCTCGTAAGGAGGCATTTGATATATCGATGTTAGCAGACTGAGTGTCTCTGACCTATTTAGACTCTGCATCACCCCCTTGCTATGTTATTAAACTGATAACCATGTGTGGAAGCCTCCTGAAGCTGTAAGATATAATTTGGAGACATGAGAAGGTTCGTTAGGATTATCATGACAGCGCTCTGTGCAGACAGAAGTGATCTTGTTTTATAAACTATTTCCGAGTCTTCTTCATCTTTCCTGAACGGTCAAGTGAGCCAAAATCCCACAACACTGTTGATCTGAAGATGTTTGCCGTTTGATTAATGTAAAGCAAAAAAAAAATTAAAGACAGAAGTCACAGGAACAAGAAAAGGGAAAGATAAAAACACAAAACACACAAAGTAAAAGGTCAGAAAATGAAGAGAAAGACAAAGAAAACAAGTGGGCTGTGTGGCGTCTCTTAAAGCTGTGCACCAGCTTGACTTGTCAGAGATCTTGACTTTTTGACTTTTCACTGTTTTCAGAATCGATCGGAAAACTTTCACTTACTCCAGCTGAAGACGGGAGCAACATGAAGTGCCGGCGCTCGGTTTCCAAAGCAACCGGCGTGCTGGAGGCCGTGCTGGAAACTGAGAATCCTGCGAGTGCAGCTGTACGGGGTTGAGACTGTTTTCCAAAGATCAGCCCGGGTTTGTTTTCTGGCAGCTGCTACTAACTGTTGAAATAAAAACTTAAATACAATAAATAAGGAAACATGAATGTGATCTTCAGCTTTTACTCCTGTCAGGATGTGTAATTCTAAATCATCTCCATTCTATTATCTGGACGTTTCAGGGGACGATGCGGTGACGACTTCTGCATCACTCAATAACATGTGTGATTTAATGTCATGCAGGCAAAATGTAATTAAAGTTTGGCCTGTAGAATAATTACACGTGCCTTAGCAGACATGTTTTTTAAATGCTGCTCTTGTCACGATTTGAGACGCTCGGAGTGCTGCGTGTTCGTAAGCAGGTCTCCACACTCCCATGAAATGACTTAAGTGCAGTTGTCGAGTGATATGATGGCAGAAATGTCCGTCTTTTGTACCATCGCATTCAAAACCAATACATCTTTTAACCGCACTGATTGTTTGCTTGAAACTGCCTCTTGTACGAGAGGTCTTCCCGTCACATCAGCATCCATCAGCCACACACACACACACACACGAACATATCAATAGAAGCGATGCTATCTTTAATCCTATCTGACACGGCTATCTGTGTTTGATGGCCTGCCACCTCATGATTACCAATTTCCACAGGGAGATTAGAGCCGCACAATCCGACGCCGTCCGGAGCTCAATGTTCTTAACAACCTTGTTCCCAAGGTGCCTCCGCAAACGCGATGAAGAGACGATGATGATGTTGCTGCCTCTACGCGCCGGAATGATTCCGATACATCCAGAGAAAAATCTAAGTACAAACGAGCAGGAGTCACAAAAACACAAGCTGCTAAAATAGAGTCACTTGGTTTTGAACAGAGGTCAGATGCATCATGTTTCCGAAGTTCTTACAAATTGAATCTTATACCCAAATCAGCAGGCGTGTGGATACAAACAGAGTTATACTCACTCAACAAGAGCACCACCCCTCATACGCTCCCATGTTTATGTTTAAGCAGCAGTTGTCCTCCGTGCTTGTTGTCTAACATTTACATGGACGTGTTCAGCGACTACGCCTGTCACTCACGATATGTGCCAACAATAGCTGTGCTGTTTTCAACACAAGCAGGTATTTACCTATGAAATTAACTGAGCTCAACACACAGTCAAACATGCTGGTGCGAATGTGCACACACACAAAACAGTGCACAGTATTCTGTATCTCTTCACCACTTTTCCAACGAGTTATAGTACATTTAATTGTTATCTGCTTATTTGTTCTTCAAGCCAGATACTTCTTTTAAAACATAAATGTTTGTACTGTTCTTGTTTGTGAGTATCTTTAAGTAAATGCGCACAACTAGCTACGACTAAGTTTCAGTCTGATATCGATGGCTGGGGAGTTTTGATACTACTATCTCTATTAAAGGTCCCATATTATACTGTTTTTCATCATTTTCACACAGCTGTCAAAGGTCCAAACACTCTGTATTCTATATGCATGATACCAAACCATCACTGGTCCTGAATTCCAGATGTCTAAAAATCGTTCGTCTGTTTCTGTGCCTGCACCTTTAAATGCTAATGAGCTCCGTCTGTCAACGCCTACTTGGAGAGCTCTTCCTGCTACGTCACTCTCAGGGAGAGGATGCCGGTTGTGTTAGCATTAGCATGCGCTAATGTTTACAGTGGATGTGTCCCTATGGCTCTCGGAGATTTTTACGTTCAACCGAACCAGTTTCCAGAATCGGACCCAGAAGGAGAGGCTCCTGAAGAAGTACAGACTCTGTGGCTGCAGCAGGACATTTCAGAATGGTTAGTGTGTCTGAATAATGTTAGTTTGTTCGTATGTGTTGTTACAGTTACTGCCAGGTAGCTAATGGCTAACAGCTAGCGGAAGCTGTGTTTGTCTCCGACACTGTTCGCATCGTCTCTGTCTCCAGTCTGCACATGTTTCCAGACTTTTTACTGTGACAACAAAGCTCTATCATAATATTATTAACATCAAACTCACTTCAAACGCCATTATATAGCGGACCGAAGTGGAGCTATCTAGTTAGCCAGTTTCTAGCTGACTTCACCAGACTCGTAGGCAACTGTGAATACTGTCAAACCGCAGCGACACTTACCTGTGGCTCAGGTGCAGCTGCTGGGTCCGGATTGATCCTTTTACTGAAGCAGTCTGATGTGAAGTGGTTAGCACACACATACATGCTAACAAGAACCACAGCCGGCACGTTGTCATTGAAATACGAAACGCAACCACTGTCTCTTCTCTTGTTCTGTAGCTGGGACAGAATATAGCACTGACGTTTTTTACAACCACTGGACCGCTGGACACGCCGAACTTCACCTCGGGGATGAACGCCCCCCTCTCAGATATCTCCTGTCACCAGCAGAGGAGGCGGGACTATGATAATGACTCCTTTTGTTACGTAACGACAGGAGCTGAATCTGAACAGCCTGTAGGAGCTCCGTGTTACCAGTGTGTGGTCTGCAGAGAACATGCAGGAATCACTTGCTTTCCTCATTCTGGGAGTTGGCAGGCTCAGGGAGGACCAGCATTTATATGTAGAGACCACAGGAAACGTGTTTTTCATAATATGGGACCTTTAAAGGTGCACTATGTTACTTTTAAGGCACAGTTTGGTGTGTATTGTCCAGTACATGTGTTAGTTTTGTTCTCATTGCAACCTAAACTTAAAATACACCGCTCGAATGTTTATGAAGTACATTTCGAAGCCATGTTAGCAAACTGCTAGCTCTGCCTGTTAATTCTCACTTACTTACTTAGTTGTTTCTTCCTTCACTGATTATGTGGACAGCAACAATATGATCTAATAAAAAAACCAGCCTGACAACCACAACGCTACTCTAACAAGAGGTAAATCGTGCAAATGTTGTCGACTATTTACATGTGAATTGATGCAAATTTGGTGCCATAGTAAATACTTACAGCAGTAGGATGAGTTGGTGACACTCAGCGCAAACAACATCAGTATCATCACATTTCTTCTTGCTGTCAACAATCACGTCCTCACAACAAATCCTGTGAAAAGACCCGAGCCAACAATGACTGTGTATCTACCACAGCCCGCTACGTCTTCTTCCTCTGTGCCACTGAGCTCCATTGTCGCACCAAAAACAACACAACACTGCCACACTGTTGCACCGTGTGACACGTTCACTTCATTACCATAAACACACACGCTGTAGTTTATTCTGTCTCAGTCGCACAGACATCGTCCTGCTGCCCCGAACTCGCTGGAGCATCGTGTGTGGATTAATCCAGTGTTCCCCGACAAATGCTCCATTTTCTCCTGTTTGAGTTAAACAAACATCCACGCTCGTGTTGTGGCTCTGCCGAACTGGCTGCCATGTGTAATTCTACATGAATACATTATTACTACTACACATTATGTGTTATACTCTTCTCCTCGATATACAGTTAAGGTTTTTTAATAAGTTCCTTTATTAAAACTACACTTTTTCAGCCATTTCAGCACAATGGATCTCACAGTGCGAGCTGAGCCGTCGGATAATAGCTGGTCTGTGCTGAACACCAGCGTGAATGCAGTGAATAATAACGCCTTGAATCTTCCACAGCATAATGGACGGTGGTGCACAATGAAAGAGATGCGAGAGCGGCCTTGCTTTAAGTGGAAGATCTCAGATGTATTCTCTCCTCAGTGACGCTTACCGAGGCTTACTCTTCGCTTAATTCACCCTGGAGCTGTTGATCAGCGAGCAGGGTCAAGTGGCCTCAGCTGTCTGTGATATAAGACTACCTCCATACTGAGCTGAGCAGAAGACATCGCTCAACACACAACCTGCGTGTGGTTTTATTGTGGAGTTTGGTCAGAGAGCAGTGGCTGGGCCATCAGGTGATCCTGCAGGGTTCTCAACTCAGCTGCCGTCTGGCTGGACCGCTGCCAAGCGCCTCAACCTAACCCGACCTATAGATATAAGATATTAATGAAAAGTGATGCCAAATATAATATTTCCAGCAGATTCTGCAAAATGTTTTCTGAAGCGGCTGCACTGAACGCCGAGTGAGAGTCAGATCTGTTTTACAGAATCAGCAGTGAAGTGGGGAATAATAATGAAGCTGCCGTTTATGTGTTTGTTTCACAGTTCATTCAGTCTCGCGCTGACACTAAAACGTGAGGTGCGTGAGATTTGATTATTTTTCTCAGGTCCTGTTGCTCCACGGCTGGCTGGCAAATCAGCGGCAAACGCAAATGAAACAAAACAAAGCAAACAGCTCCAGTCAGCTCGAACAAAGCTAATAGAAACAGAGCATTACACACAGCCGTGTTTAGTTAAAGCTGTAACCCTCCGTGTTCACTTTTTTTCATTTTTATTTTTCGTTTTGTTTTTCAGCTGAGGTGTTTTTTGAGAGGGCACTTCTGAGAGAACAGTTAAAGAGTGATGATTGTTCTGCAGAATCTCTGATGGAGTTTAAGCTTCTTTTTCTTTTTGTGGTTTGTTCTCGTTCTCAGGTCGTTAAATTCTGGCGCTTTGTGTCGGGGTTTGTTGGCGTTGTAACTCCAGCCCAGTTTTCATGGCAAGGCGTGTAATAGCGGTTCAGCTCGCCAAGACATGAAAGCTACACGTTTGTTTTGACAGAGCATGTCGTGGCTAACTTGACATCAGGTTGGCGACTCGGGCCAAAAAATGTTGGAACCTGGAAATGATACTCAACAATCAAGTCTCCAAAAACGCTTACCCCACATTCAATCAGGAAAGAATGATCCCATCTTAAACAGAAACACACAAAATTATCTTTTTTTTTTTGTCTAAAAGCTTCCACAAACATCTACAGATCTGCTGATTTCACATGAATCGTGCAGAGAGACAGATGTGGACTCTGCTTGAGAAATCACACGTGTAAACAAAGTCACCTCCTTCCAGCATTCCTGGGTGATATTTTATGTTAAAGTAAATTAATAAGACAAGGTTTTATTTTTCACAAGCAGTGGAAAGCTGACTGTGGAGCTAAACAACGCTCGCTGCTGTCACGGGGAACATTTCAACACGGATTTCGGATCTTTTAATGATGTTCAGTGTTTTAATCGGCTTTAAGGAAAATTGTCATTCGGTGAAAAAAAAAAAGCCACGGCAAACTGTAATTAGATGCTCTTCATGGAGGAAACAAAATCAAGTCCCATTCAAAAGACCAGAAGTATTTAAAGTTAAAGCTGTAAAACATCTTCTTTTAAAAAAAAACAACCTTTCACCTTGACTGGAACGAGTACAATCAACACTGCACGTTGTAAAGTCTGGAAGAAAGTGTGAAGGATGTGATCTTTACTTTTTATATCATGCAGCAGCAGATCAGAATGTGGGAGTCAGATACTGTCAGTGAGTCACACGCGGTGTCGGCGTCTGGACTTTGTAATGTTCTGCTCTTTTTCTTTGGATGTGCGCCGATTGTATGTGATTTCTTTTGCAAATGAAATATCGATTCCCGTCTCTTAAAGAACAACATTTGCAATGCGACTAATTAGCCACAGTATTTAACAGCTGACGTCCGGTTAAACATTCAGAATAAAAACGGTGAAACGGTGGCGGTTCAGGCACAACAGCGTCTTTGTTTTGTGTGTCCATGTTTCCTGATATACTATACTTATACTTCTGCAGAAGACTGTGCTGTTGTATTTAATGTCTTTTGAGTGAATACAAGCTGGCCAACCCCTCAAAACGAGTCTCATTCTGTTGCAACATCTTCCTTATTTTCAGGTTTCCAAGGCCAGCACTTAAAATATCATACAATCACTGACGATGATGGTGAGTTTTCACCTACCACCCAGATGAAGGACGCCTGTTGCGGTGGAAAATGAGATATGACATGAGTGGGCGAAGAGGCCACAGTGTTGGAAACTCTGCGATTATTCCTGAAATGATCAAAGAAGTGAGAATATCCAAAAAACATGGAGATGAGGCCAGCCTAAACTTTGTTTCCTTGTGGAGCATGGTTGATTTTTTCCTCCTCAACAGTTTCATTTTTATCCGGTAGAATTTCATTTGCAAAATGTCTCCACCTTGACAGTTTACTTTGCTGCCCCTGTGCACTCGTAGCACGCATCACAGGCCTGCAGCACAATGTTTCCTCCTCCGCCTCCTTCCTGCCGCTGCAGACCTGATCTCAGCCAACCTCGGCGGCGCTTCCTCGTATCACCGGCTTGATTTTTGTGCTGTCCGCAGCAGCCCTGCTCTCGAACAATCGATTACTGCCGTATGTCTATACCAGGTACTGAGAGCGAAGTAGTGGACAGACTGCTGTTTCCTCCTCTGAGGTAACAGGAAGACTTGGTGGGTATGATTACAAGCAGCTCGCTCCACCAGCAATACTTTCATCATCCTGTGCTGTTACCACTAAGATCCAGATTCCTGGCTGACCTTTTGATATCACCTTTAATTTCTACCTCAGGGAAAAGTGAAACACCTTCACACACTCACACACTCACACTCTTCTGCTAGTCGGCTCACTTTCCTCCAGATTAAGTGGTGATATTCACACGCGCCTCACAGACAGTGCAGGTGATGTAAGAATGCAGTGAATATATCAGTGCATTCAGTTTTCTCAAGTGCAGTAGAAACACAATGATGTCACAGGTAAAAGTCCTGCATTCGATGCTGTTTTCAGGTGAATTTACTCTTATTAAAGTGAAACTCTCACCAAAAAGCAACCGAGGCTTTATTTGCGATTGAATGTGAGTCAGACCTTTGTGTAAAAGCATAATATACGACAAAAGAGGCACTTTTAAGATTTACCGTAGTTTCGTTTTCAGGTCAAACTCATTTTCAATGGGAGTGCTACGGGCACTTTTACGCTAGCATCAAAATCTCTATTTTTAAAACAGTAAGAAGGCTCGACACAACATGAAACTTTGCTCGTAGTATCAGCAGGGTCTCTACACATGAACACGAGCATTGAGAACATTGTTTGTGTACACAGAGTTACTAAAAAGAAGGTTTTTGGACGACTCACGTTAACAGTAGCACCTCTGGCGTGCCGCCGTCATGGCAGACAAATGTGTCGATCCCCGAGTGCGACCTTCTTTAGTTAATCGCTATGTTACGAATAAACGACGAATAAATCTCCTTGTACACAGCGAAAACAGGAGAGTAAATGTTATTTTTATATTTTAAGTACATTTGAATCATTTTGGATTGTAATTCTAACATTTTAGTTTCACTGTATGTGTGTTTTCTAGTTTTCTGTTTCCTTCCCTGTTCCCTCCACACCTGCACTGCCTCTTCTTCATCAGCCCTTCTCTGTCGTCAGTGTTTTCCCATTTGTTCCCCTCACCTGTGATTCTCACCTGCACCTCATCCCCTCGTTAATGTAGTTTGTATTTAAGCCCAGTCTTTATTTGAGTCGTCTGTTGTTGTTTAACTGATCCTGCTGCGTTTGTCTGTTCCAGCCCTCAGTCCTACATAAACTTCACCAGCTGATCTCGTGCATTCGCTGCCATCGCAGGTATTAATCCCTCATTTGGTGGAAGAGCAGCGAAAGAGGAAGGACAAAAGTGATTCTGAGACTTTCTCAGCTTCAATTTGGGATTAATTGCCAGGTAAGTTTTATCATTATTGGTTTGCTTGATACGTGTTTCAGTAAAACTGTTGAGCAACATTACAGCTAGCTAGCATTTACTTGGAACCCTATGCACTGCTGTATGCAGTGTGCAGAACCCTAGCGGGTGCACCAGGCTGCAGTGGAGGAGGAGGTTCAGGCCATTAATTCCTGATAATGGACGCCTCGTCAGGCATTAGCACCGACTTAATCACATGTTCAAGTGAGACGGCCAACACTGATGGTGACAGCAGAGAAAACAGTAAATAAGGCAGCAGAATATTTGACTTCCTCTGCGTCATTCATGTACTTACAAAACCACATCAGTCCTCACAGACTCGGCACACTACAACGTATTCAACGGGAGACGTACGGTGAGATTTAAACCCACAATTTGTTTAAGTCCGGATAAAGGCAGCACAGGACACACAGACAGAGAAAGAATACACTTCATTAACTAATAATTATCTTTCCAAACAAGCACACAGCCTGAATATTCCCATTACTAAAGGATTCCTGTTCGAGGAGGGGGTATTTTACGTCGCATCTACAAGGTTGCTAATTAAAATCCATACCCCTAATGAGTTTTTAGCACCCCTATTGGTTAACATGATTACCTAAGATAAGAGCAGTAAATTGAGGCCCTTTTTAATTAAGTGTAAGATTTACAACTGTTTTTACTGAAGAGGCTCTAAATTTACTTTCCTTCTGTACCTCTCATGGCCGAGCGGGCTCACCGAAGGGTCGTTCTCTTAGATTCAAGTGCTCTGAAATTACATTTACAATTCCAGCTACATGCTTTGCATGCAGTTGTGGCTTTTGGAGGAAGGAGGCAGAAGCCGTATCATGTCGTAGGGAAGTTCTTCAAGGTCTTCATCCAAGTTTCTTTGGCTCCAGTGAAAAGCTGCCGAGTGCTGTTGTGATGTTTGTCCACTGAGCTTCCTGCAGCTTCACTGACAGTCACACACTGGCTGGTGTTTCAGTTCATTACTTATTAAATCTCTAGAAGTAAGAAGCCAATGTTAGGCTATAAAGAGACGGCATCACAGTCTCATGAGCAGAGTCGGGAAAGTTCCCTTTCTACATGAACTAGTTCAAAGTTCAGTTCATTTTAAAATGAACTATTTCAGTTCATAGTTCATAATGCAAAATTTTTTGAACTAAGTTCACAGTTCCAAAATGAACTAGTTCTTCTAAATTATGGGCTGTGGCAATAATTTGTTAGGTCATAGTTCATAGAACCACAGACAGCTATTATTTTATCAGTTTAAACACTGAAGCTTCAGCTCTCTGACAATATACTGCAAAAGGTTGTCCAGCTGCGGCTGGGAGATGAAGCAACTGTATGACGTTAATGTGATTTGGGTGGAAGAGGATTTGTTTTGGCTCGCTGTTGCCGTGTCTTTTGACTTTTTATTCACTCGCACACACCTTGAAAGGCTCGCCGGGTGCTTTAGTTCAATGTGCCGTTTCAGGTTTGCTGTTGATGTTGTTGATTTACAGAGTTGCTTCTAACCTGGCGGGCAAAGTTTACACCAAAAGGTCAGATTTTTCCCACCTGGATCATCACTGACCTTTTCATAAAATAGTTTTAAGTAATCATACGAAGATTCTGTATTAATGGTGTCACCAGATTGTGTGTTTTTTCCGCCTGTTCACGGTGTGTTTTAGTTGGGTTTTCGCCTGGAAGGCTCTATGAAGCTCTTATGACTTAAACGTCACCACCACTAAGCGTCTTACCACACAATTACTATTCAGCTTTTCTATAAACTGATCAATGTACAATTCTTAAAGTCAGAGTTAGAATAGTTTATAATTAAAGTGGGCCTGTAGAGACGGACTAGTGAGCAGATGAGTCTCCGTGTTCGCTGTGAGGACGTTTATTGTCCCCGACAACCTCTGTAGTCTCATTCAGACACTTCCAACCTTTATTGAAGACACAAACACATTTTAATTACATTGTGGGACATTTAACGATCTGTGGTGATTTTGTTTTAATTACGTATTTTATGTCCTCGACCAGCAGACGTTATTTCAGGCATTTAACTGTAAACCAATAAAAAACCAACAGACTTGGACACGAGGAAACCGGATGTGCAAAATGCTAACTGATTTCCAGGTTTTAGGACTAGAAATGATACGGCACCACAGGAGAAAGTGGAGAAAGAGGGAGGAAGGGGAGGCCAGATGAGTCAAACAACCACAGGACTTTTACCCAGGAGCTTGTTCTTCATGTCCAGTGTGAACCCAAAACCACTAGACTTTCCTCACTGTCATCATGTAGCTTGAGTGCCTAAACCGATTCAGGCTTCGAGGTCTGAGGATGTGTTAGCATGTCGCCATGCTGATGTGAGCATTTAGCTCAAAGCACAGCTGTGCTAAGCTCTGCACCATCAGTCTCTGACAGGGAGGTTGTGTTTTCACCCGTGTCCATTTGTTGGTTTGTTGGTTTGTCAGCAGGATTACACGGAAATCATGGAACAGATTCACATGATACTTGCATGGAGAATGAGTCTCGAATCTGGAGGATACGCCATAAAATGTTGGTGTTGAACTGGTTAAAGCGACGGAGCCAGGAGTCCTCTCCTTTCTCTAGCATTTTAAGGCTTTTATTTCTATTCTTGACATTTTTATTAATTTCTCTGGAAGCAATGCTTCGATCTTGATCGAAAAAACATTAGTTAACCGCAAACGGGGCTGCCTCGGCAGAGGTATACGCTCTACTGAGTGTATTTCATCTGTTAAACCTTGTTTATTCGGGGTAAACCACATGAGTTTGGTGTAACGGCACATTTTCCTCGGAAAAAGCCTCTCTGACAGCGACTGATTAGAGCACCAAATGTAAAAGCTTTCAGGAACTAGACATTCTGAATCATTCGGAGAGAGGGAGCAATAAAAACAGACGTTTATGTGAGAACTGTCATGGATTATTACTCCAAACACGGGGAATTGTGCAGAAACCCCCTGATTTTTGCCCCTGTTTCGCTGTGATTAAACGGCGATGCACACAGAGTATTAAATTGTACGGCAGCGCAGACAGCGGCGGCGCGGCACTGCCACTCTGGCCCTGGAGGTGCCGGTGCCGTGGCCCCTTTGTCTCGGCTGCAGGGTAATTGCTTTTCTGCACCGAGGTTATTCATGTTTTGCGATTGGATCATCCGACCTGGAGCAAGAGAAGCCACATTTGTGGCAAGGTTGGGTTGTTTTAGTGCTTTGGCTCTGAGCTGATTGTTTCAGCGAAGCCTCTGTACTCGGCGGCAGGAGGCGATGATACCGAGCGTATTCTGTATTCTGCCGGCCCCACTGTAAAGAAAACGGGCTGCTTTTTATTAAAACTCATTTCCCATCAGAGACACCTTTCCCCAGCCTATTTATTTCTACCTATAAAGACTATTAATTCTTTTTCTTTGACCCTTTTGGCTTTTAAAAACACAGCTGAGTCCTCTGTGTCTGTTCTAATGGGATTTTTTCGAATGATTTATTCGGCTCAGATTCTCCTCAGCTCAGGTTTTTAATTGGTTTCTGAAGAAGAGAAAAAAAAAGGAAAGGGAAGAATATCTCGCATTCTGTCATCGTAAACTGTGTGACATTGAGATGAACAGTTAGCGTTGTTTATTTCCCCTGAATTATAACGAGGAGACTGTTTTCTAAACATCCCTGTTGTTTTTACAATCTAAATTCACTGAACCATATTGTCATCACCTCAGTGGGACGCGGCTCCTCACTGTATCGAGGTATTTTAGATGTAACAAAATCATTCTGGAGAGGGAAGACTAATCATTTATTTCTCATCAGGAGAATAACTAGCTTGTCGCTGCGAGCTGTTTTTATTACCCAGGTGTTACAGTCAGCTCACCGCAGTGCGCTCGCTCTCTGAATACCGACGCTGATCTGTGACTGACGGCTCACTTCATCACGGCCTATATTCGTCTGACATTTTGCATTGGCTCTCTTACAGATCCTGCACATAGCCTCTCTGATTTTTCTCTTCACCCCGGGGGTCACAAATTATCAGATTGTCTTGCTGACATTTGGCGTGGTCAGAGTAGCTGATACCTGACCTTTCTGCCAACCGGTCCCTCCTGGCTTTTCAACTGTTGCCCGGCCTCGGCACGCCGGCAGCGCCATGAATTGAACTCTTAAATATTCCGCACTCAGTTGACAGTGCCAGGATTTTATTAGACTTATAAAACATGCAGGGCTGTGAAATTGATTGTTTCATTCGACCGGGAAAGCAAATGATGTATGGAGAGTACACCTGGATACAGGCTGGTGTCAGTGGAAGTGAATTATTGATCGGGGCGGCTGTTTGATGCTGTGCTTTGGGGACCAGCCAGTCATGTTTGCCAGTTAAAGGCATTCATGAGCTGCTCAGATGTTGATTCAAAAACGGGCTTGACTTGTTATTGCGTGGACTTTTCCAGCAAACACTCCGATGCTGATGTTTGTCTATCGATGCCTGTGCCAACATGAAAAAACAATTCCCTTATTTTTAAGCTTATTTCTCTTATTTGGTTAGTTGTTTTTAATTGGATCCACATTATAAGCTTCCAGGGTATCAACATTTCATTGTGGGGTCAACGCATAATAATGCAACATCAACACAGAATAATCATGAACGTTTAGGTGAGCAGTCAAAGCCTTTCAGGACGAGCTTTGGTGCAACATCTGCTCTCTACATGACATACGAAACAAGTGATGCACCAGTCGGAGATCCCTGCAGTTTGCTACAAGGGCTAGCATTTGAAATAAGTTATGTACATTTGAATGCGTGTATTTGATGTGTCATGAATCTCTACAATGAAGGTTGTGAGGGTGAAGTAATAAGTTACAAGACTTTGGTTAAGAAATAGTGGAACTTTCCTTTAAAGGGAGACAACATTCTTGAATACATCGGCCAGTTTAGAAGATTTTGGGCTATTTTGCTTCCATAACATGTTTTCTGTCATCTTTTCTGGACATTAATATATTAAGAAAAAATGCACATTCAATCACATTAATTAGTTAACTAATTAATTAATGGATATTAAAGGGGCACTATGCAGTTTTGGAGAAGAAGTTCAAACTCAGGATTTTAATATTCACAATATTAATGAGGTAATAATAAAAATTCAGAAATATGTATTATTTTAGTTTGAAGCTAGAAAGGTGGCAGGGTCCGCCACATATAAACAAAGTAAAATAGTATGAAAGTATTCATTCATGAAAATAAAGAAACTAGTCTGACTGTACGTGATGAACTGCAGAAGTTTTTGTATTTTTTGTCCAAATTTTTTTAACTTTTACAAACATTTCTTTAAAGTTTTCTCAAAATCAGCTTTTTCTCGGACTCTGAGGCAGAAATCTTCACTTCAGTAACTTTCGCTTGACGCCTGTCTTCATTCTGAAGGTTTGTCATAAATCATTTACTGTCTTATTTATAAAACATTTTATCACCAAAAAGCATTGGTCCAAACTTCACTGTCAACACGTCAACAAACTCAAACCAGTTATTAGATTTTTGCTCTAGAGATGAATGCAAATTAGTGCATTTCTAACTAGATAACAGCTCATTTGCATATCTAAACATAACACTTCAGAAAACTAAAATACCTGCCCTCATGTAAGAAACAAACTGTGGACGTTTTATGTCGATAAAAAAGTTCCACCGATAGTTTCTCCCCCTCTGACGATACCTGTAGTCATCTAAACCTGTATGATGGTGTGAAAATGGAAGAAAGATTGTAAAAGTCTGGATAGTTGTCACGCTATGATGGTAAATTGGGATTTTTGGCTGCCTCCCACATGTTACTGTCCATCAAACATGTGCTGGGTTGCAGCTGTATGATTTATTTTGCAACTCTTCACGAGGAGTAATTCAATGGCAGAATGTGTCTGTAATGGTTAGACTCAAAACTAGCATGGAGATTACCGCCGCCCACCACCGGCCTGCCTGAATAAAAAATCACTGACCCCTCAGCGCCACCAACAGCAACACCAACGCACAGCTTGTATACTTGCTGACCTCGGCCAGCGGTTCAGTCAGTCGGGCTGGGATCACCCCCTCCAGCTGACCGATCAACCGGCAGGACACCTCTCTGGTGTCGCTGCTGCGTCCTCCTCCAGGACAAATCTTTCTTGCTGGCTCCAAACTAAAGAGCAGCACAGATGTTGTCGTAGACTCGTACCGCTGCGTCCAACAGCTGGGTCGCAAAAGTAAAGAGAACTATCAACAACAAGCACACAACTCCCATCTGTTCTTCAACTTTAACTCACTCAGTGAGTTCAAGGTAAAATATTTAAGTGTATGTAACATTAATATTTAAAAATGCAGTTTCTTCACTGTGTGGAAGCTTTTATTTCTGCATCTATGTAGGAGCAAACAGAAGATACGGGGTAGTTGGAGTGATCAGGGGTATCCACCCTGGAGGAGCAGACTGAGGAGGAGGCCACAGGGCGCTCTGTGGAGATAATCTCTCTCAAGAGCAAAAACACCACAGTGAAAATGCCAAAGCAGGGAAGATGTGACAAAGAAAACAAAACAAACCCCACAACAACAACAACGGGCACTTAGCGACAAGGACAGAGGCAGCATGAGGCACAAGATGCTCACATATCACAGCTCTCTAGCTGAGAGGAGGCCGGAGCATCGGCTGTGTGAAGAGAGAAGAAAATCTGCAGTCCAGGTCCTATTTCAGCTCAAGCTTTTCTGTGTTTTTTTCCATCAGACTTCAGCTTCTAAGGTCAAGAATGAAGTTTCCAGCTGCAGTGACATCCACCACAAGTTCTTGACAAGAAAATCAGAATTTTTGGAAAGATGGGCTGCAGCTGAGAGACTTTAGATTTATATACAGGCGGTATTTAGACGCAGACAGAGAAAACAGATCATGAGATAAGTCAACATGACGAGTCAACAGTTAGCACCGTCGCCTCACAGCAAATAGGTTCTGACGCCGGAGTTTTCCCTGTGGTCCAGTGTGTGCTGGTCGGGCTGCAGCTCCCTGTAACACCGAACATGGTCCGCGGTTTAGATAACAGTTAGACGACTCTGTTCAGGCTTTTTTACAATCATACATTTCCACCTTCAAATGATGCAGGAAGAGATGTATGTCAGTGTTTCATTTCACAGTCATCGGCCAAAAACTGATTGTTGTCGTGCTTTAAAGCTATTTTAAAAAAAATGGTTTCAAGGACTGGTTGGGTTATAATCTAGTGCAGGTAAAAACACGTGTATATACATTATGTTCCATCTTTAAGTCATTAATCACAGTCTAGTTTCCTATTATAGGCCTCAACAAGAATATCAGCAGATACAAACATTAAAAAAACATTGGAAAGAAAACTAATAATTACGTTAATTTCACGCCTGATTATAAAATAAACTGCAGACTCTTTTGTGGCAGAACTGTGTTAATTCAGTTACAGGAAACACTGAAGTTTCATAAAGATGTACTTTTATTATCAGCACAGACAGAAATGGATCCAGAAGAAGGCAGCTGGAAACCGAAGTGATCCACACTTGAGAATATTTCAGGTCCCCAAAAATAATGTGGCACATTCTGCTTGACTTTTATTGCACATATTCTATATATGTATTCACAGATGATCAGGCAACGTGGGAGATGTCAGACAGTCATATGAAACATGTGGATCCTTGCGTGATGGTTGTTCAGGGCCGTGCAACACAACATTCTCAGTTTCCCGGGAGACAAAACTGAAGGGTGTTGGGAGGATTGTCTAGAAATCTGCAGACTCCCAGGACAAACAGGCGTGTTGGCAGGTGTGGATGAAGGTTCACATCTTCAGAATTGAAATCTGTGTTGCGCCTTTTGAGCCGATTCTTTACCGGCACATCTGGGAAGCAACGACTGTGACCGGCATTACTGCGGAGTGTTTGTTGGACCGTGACGCGCTATAAGCTGACTGTATAAACAACGCAGGGCTCACTTCGCTCTGCATTAGAAAGAGTGTCATGTGCGAGAATAGGAACTGAAGATGGCGGCTGATACAGTCGACAGGATGGAAAAGTGCAAATGATGGATCTCATCTGTGTCTGCACGATTGATCTGCAATGACACTGAATAGGCTCAGTTTCATCAGCTCGCCTCTTTGCAATGTCACAGCCCTGCCTCGACTTAATATAGTCTTTTATAATACCCCCAAAGTCAATATCCCGATTTGGATTCCTCGTGCAGATTGCAGATAGTAAGTCGGGGCTGTTTCTTGTTAAGTACTGTAACCTACATTAACAGCCAGGAGATAAACTCATGCGTCCCGTATTATGAGACAGACCCATGCATCAGAGCTCATTGGGGTTATCAGCCTTCACAGATCTGTGCCGGGGTTACGGAGGAGAAATCTGATTATGCGGGGCTGCAACTTATTTCCCTGCAAAAGCCAAAGCCGCCACAGAATCACATTACCGCCATCCGCACGTGGAGTTACACCGTATACCTGCTGACTCGATGATAAACTGTGTGCGCTGCCAGGGGAAAACTTCAAAACTGGTGTAAGTTAAAATGTGTGAAGACTCAAATTTAGCAAGTGTATTTCTCAGCAATGGAAAAAAGGCTAGAATGGATTATTGATAATGAATTACAACTAGTAATATTCTTATATGGAACCGCATCGATACATTGTTGCTATTTATAAATTACAAATAGTCAAAGTTACATTATGAGAAAGGTGCAACCGGCCCTCCTACCTGACTGACAGACATGTGAACTTAATACCAATGATTAATCACCTCCTCCTCATTTTTGGTTGTTTTGTGTCTCTTTGAGCCATTTTGGGTCTCTTTGTAGTCACTTTGCATCTCTCTTTGGTTGTTTTGTGTCTATGTAGCCCTATTGTGTCTCTTTGTAGCCATTTTGTGTCTCTTTGTAGTCACGTTGCATCTTTCTTTGGTTGTTTTGTTTCTTTGTAGCCATTGTATGTCTCTCTGTAGCCATTTCGTGTATCTTCTCTTTGTTGTTTTGTGTCTCTTTGTGGCCATTTCGTGTCTCTCTTGGGTTGTGTTGTGTTTCTTTGTAGCCATTTTGTGTCTTTTTGGTTGTTTTGTGTCTCTTTGTAGCCATTTTGTGTCTCTTTGCAGCCATTTCGTGTCTCTCTCGGGTTGTTTTGTGTCTCTTTGCAGCCATTTCGTGTCTCTCTCGGGTTGTTTTGTGTCTCTTTGCAGCCATTTCGTGTCTCTCTCGGGTTGTTTTGTGTCTCTTTGTAGCCATTTTGTGTCTCTTTTTGGTTGTTTTGTATCTCTTTGTAGTCACTTTGCATCTCTCCTTGGTTGTTTTGTGTCTTTGTAGCCTTTTTTGCATCTCTAGATCTTTTTGTAGTCATTTTGCATCTCTTTGTTGCCCTCTTTGTTACTTCTGTGTTGTTTGCGTCTCATTGTACTTGTCTGAAGTCTCTCTTTGTGGCTGTCCATGATAAGCCAATTACCTTCTGACACTGGTAGAGAGGACACCAATGAGAGCCCAGGGGGGCCGTCTGACACCCCTCTCACTCCGTCCCTGCACACTCTCACAGTTTTTACTACAGGTATCAGTGAGATCTATCATCAGTCCCCATATCGCTCCTTTCAGAGATCATATTCACATAGTTACAAAGAGAATATGTGTGACCCTAAAACGAGCGGTGTGGCTGAAGCCAAGGACGTGAAGCAGTGCTGTGCTTAAGGTTACTGCTCGGTGGGGTGAATGAGGCTCCGGCGTGAAGCTATGATAAATAAAATGGAAAGGGAAGGCACTGTCTGTGCAATCCGCCAAGATTAATGACCAAAGCACTACATAAAGTGAAGTATTTGATCTCAAGCTTAACAACATGAAACTTGTAAATGTGCCAGCCATTACTCTTTCTGGGACTCTGCAGCCACGCTCATGTTGCCTTCATCTGGTTCAGAGGGAACGCTGCAGAGAATATTCCCCCCTCGGATGCCACGTTGGTTATTTGTCCAATCTATAGGTGGCTGGGGGGGCTGCCCGTCTTCATATTTTGTGTCTTTTATGTTTCAAACCTGGCAGATTCACAATAAGAGCACGATAAGGGTATTGTGTTTCATACACAAGCCAAGGCTATACAGGCGAGGAAGGGCAGGATAACATCAATTCCACTCAATTTCCTCGGGACCTTGAGATGTGGGCTGCGCTTTGAGACGCTTTTCTCCACAAAATACTGATGAACAGCCTTCAATCTTTATAAAACGAGTTCAGTTTTCCTCAAACTGCGACAAGATTCTGTTGTAGCGGTGCTTTAAATTGTGTTTGGCTCCCCAGTTGGTCAAATTTAAAGAGTTTCAGTTGAGCTTTGTTGATGCATTGTTAAGAGTTTTAAACAAATGATGCTCTAGGCTACGACTCAGCTCTGGAACTGAACTTGCTGATTTGAGTTTCATCAGGGAGCGGTCATTGATCAAGAGGACAGCGGACAGGAACTAAATGACACGATTCCTCTGTGTGGGGCTCCGTAGAGATCATTTTCTGAGGCACGACTATTACACAAGCGAAGGTGTTTGGGCCAAATAAATAGACTTACCTACTGTAGCTCCACCGCTGTGGGTTTGTGTGTGTGTGTGAGCACAATTACATCAAAGAGGGTCAGCTGCAGTAGCAGAAATCCTTCTCACTGTTTGAGTGCAAGGAATTAACACATCGCCGGTGGCTATAAATTTTGTCTTTTTAATCAGTCCCTTTGTGTCAAAGAAAGGGAAAAAAAATGGATAGAAGCATTCAGGCTGCCGATCTGCGGCTGCTTACCACGCTGAAATGACTCACCACAAAGGAAAAGGGCCAAGGTCTCGAATCGGCTGCTGCCTCTATCCTTCAGAGGCAAAAATTGAGCTGAAGGTCTGAATTCAACATCGCATTAAATCCAGTTACTTTATCAGTAAACAGTTTGTAATGCTGGTTCCGGGACTGTCAGTGTGGCCTGGGATTTAAAGGGAAAGGTACAAACAGGAACAGCTATTTTCACAGCGTGTTGTTTTGTTTGTCTTGACCAAAGCCGACAATGTGATATCACGCCGAGATGATTCCAGCTGCTACGGTGGAGTTTAACAGCATCCGTGCAAAGCAGACTGATAAACATATTTTCAAAATCAAAGTCCTCTTTTTTTTTTTTCTAGACCCAAAGATATTCAACACAGTCACACGGAGGGAAACAGAATCCATTTAAAAACAGGCAGAGACGCCAACAATAGAGCAGACAGCAGAGAAGCCACAACAGAGCGAGGGAAAAGGAAAGACTTTTGTGTTTTTGAACTAGAGATGCTACTTCAGCTCCCTTGCTGTTGCTGACACTAATGCAGTTGTTACCGCTTCCTCCACCGACAAATAAAAACCCAGCAGGATGCAACAATTGCAGTCGAGTCTCTGGGGAACGCAGGGAATCACAGTCTGAAGGAGGAGTTCAAGTAGAGGAGTCAGGTGGAGGGAAAGGAAGGAGATAAGTCACAGCAGTTCATTACAAAACAAATCAGGAGCTACAGAGAGATGATTTTAAGATCTGTATGTCATCGAGGCCCATTTCTGATCAAACGTATGGCTGTATGTGTTCTGCAAAAAGCCATTTGGCATCACTTTGAGCTTCTTCTGCGTCTTTTTCTTGTCTTGCATTTCTTTTTGATTGTTTTAAATCTCTTTATAGTCATTTGTGCTTTTCTCTTTGGCTGTTTTTAAATCTTTTGTAGTCATTTTCCATATTTTTGGGGGTTATTTGCATCGCTTTGTTGTCATTTTTCATCTCTGCAACCATTTTGCATCTTTTCTTGGCTGTTCTGCAACTCTTTGTAGTCATTCTGCATCTTTTTGGCTGTTTTGAGTCTCTTTGTTGTCATTTTGCGTCTCTTTTTTTGTTGTTTGCATCTCATGGTACTCGTTTGAAGTCTCTTGCGGGTGTCCATGATAAGCCAATTAGCTTCTGACTCTGGTAGAGAGGAAACCAATCAGACTCCAGGGGGCCCTGTGACACCCGTCCACTGAGCTTTCAAAGCTTTTGGTTTATTTAGCCACTTTGTGTGTTCAGTTTCTTCTGCGTGACTCAATGTATGGCTGGTATTTTTATTATAGAATATATTGGCGTTATGTAACTGCCATGAGAGGATGCACGCAAGACCCATTAATTAGACTGCGGTGGCTTCTCACCACCAGAGTTTCCCAATGAACGTAGTCGCTTTAAAGATATCTGACATTGTTTGGCACGGTTTCTGCAGGAAAGCATCTTCTCACTCTCAGTCAGTGAAGCCACACAGACATGCTCTCTCCGGTCCGACGCTCCGTTAATTACGGCCCCTCCCACTCGTATCAAAGAGTGTCAACGTTTACAGCTTCAGTGAGGCGGAACTATCCTTCTGGTCATGAAAAACGCCACTGGGGGAGACTTGCAGGAACAGCAATCAGGTAAAACGTTTGGCCTCGAATTAAAGTAAACGTGAAGTTGATGTACTAGGTTGCAGCTCCAGTCTCTCTTGTTAACCTTGCCGGCCATCTCTGGTGCATCTCTTGTTCTGTATGCATTATATTTGCCAGAGCTGTGTTATGTGACTTTGGAGAAGTGAGTTAGAAAGCAGTTAAATATCACATATATCCAGTTAGAGGAGAAAGATCATTAAGTAACCAGATTTGAACTTTGTTTTTTGCTCGTGCTTACATCCTTGCATCAGTAAATTTCTCCCTCAGCTCTACTCTGAACTCCCACTTGCGTATCCTTAATACATGTCAGGATTAGAGTCAGGGATCTACCTGAGATGTTAATGCAGCTCTCCTCTGACAAACCACAAAACCCCACGTTGATAATCTGCAACATGCATTCGGTGTGTTTTCTTTTTTGAGTGTGCATTGTGTTTAAAGTGTTGCAGTGCGGCTGTCCTCCGCTGAGAGACGACATGAATATCAAAATGTCAGCTTTCATCCTGCTTAGACATAACAATCTAAAAAGCATCATCTTGAAGATATACTTGTTTCAATGCGGCATTAATGTTGGCGCGCGGCCCACTCCGGCCCTCCCCTCTCCGGCACGCCATTCCGCCCCTCCTCATTTTCACGCTTATAAATTTCAATGCCGTTTCCCTCTGAAAGACTCAATACAATTTCCCCTGACTCACCAGTTTTCTTTTAATGTCTCATCACAAACCAAACGTGTGATGTTCACTCCAACTCAATGACCTTGCTGTGGGAAAATGATTTTTTTGAGTAAGAGTGGAGACAAAAAATTTCAATCAATGGGATGGATATATCCTTCAGATGATGAGTGATGTCTTGGTGAATAGAGGCTGGGTGGGTGGAACCCCAAAAAAAGATAAAAAAGGCAGACTGAAGTCTCACCTGCCTCGCATCCATCAGGGTTTCACCGTGGCACATTTTAGATTGTACAACTCGAACTGTAACTGCAGAACTACAACACTTCGGAGACGTGTCATCGCCGCTTGTGTTCACCAGCAGGTATGATAAACAAGAGGAAGCCCGTTTTCTCGAACCTCTCCTGCTAATTGGGAGCAGTTATATGTGCCACATATCACACATCAGATAATCCGGGCTTTATGTCGGAAAGCGCCTGTAATTAGAAAAACATGAATTCAGCGTTTAAAAGTGTCATTTGTGAAACAGACAAATATAGAGGGCAGCATACCAGCAGAGTTACTGATGATTGCTGCTCTTTGCTAGCTGTCCTCGATCGCAGCTAGCTACTATTACACTTTTGCGTAGGAATGTAGCGCCAAAGGAACGAGCTCGAGGTGGCTGAAATATGTCTCGCTGTCGGTACCGTTTAGTAGAACAATGCTCCGCTTCCCTGTCGGTGCTACCTCATACAACCCCACATCAAGAAACCCAAATTATCTATTTGTTTCATTATCTATATTATTTATTGGGCCGGAATATACATCCTGTCGTATTAGCGGACAGCTGGTTAGCATGCTAACTTCAGCAGACATGACATTTACACTGTTTCTTTACATTCTGTTTATGTTAGTTACAAATGGCTCCTTTTTAAACATGGTTTTCTACAGCAGTGCTCCACCCTGTTCCTTGAAAAGCTGAACATGGGGGCGGAAACATCAACACGTGTTCATCTCAACTCCACACACGCACTCTTTTATAATATGACAGCCTCTTCAGACGTCTGATTCATCTCACTCTTCTAGGTTCCAACAAAAACTAGCCTCTGTATGAAGTGCCGCATGTGACAAAGACGATGCGTCACTGAAATAAGGTTCACGGCTACCACAGCTCAAATCACTTCATATATGCAAAGGATTTACCAATCTGACATTCAGAGAGAAAAGAACGTGGCAGAGGAACATCACCTGCTCTGATCTCTTTCTGATTGTTCATTTTACATTAGCTCACACACCACCTGAGCACACGCCGGATGCTGAATGCGGGGCGTTGACGGGGCCGAGCCACGAAAATAAAGAATAGGTGCGGAGAAGGAGCCCATCAACAAGAGGCACATCACTTTCTAATGAATGGCTGCCCGAGTGTCTCGCCCTGTCCAGCCTTTTGCAAATTTGACACTTTGCAAGGCAATCTGCGGCGAGAGGCAGAGGTCACGCCAGTCATATCGCCCACGTCGTCGTCCGCGGGTCCTCTTCATAATCTGTTGTCACAGACCTTTGCAGAGGCGTCTGGAGTGACAGGTGGGAGCGTAGCATCCGGAGAAGGAGGAAAAAGAACTAAATGCTACGACATGAGACATTTCAAATCCACTCCTGCTTTGAACTCCTTTTTAAAATATTTTGTGTTTTGAAGATACCTGCCAGTTATGGCTTTGCTAATCCGCTGAGAATTACTGATTCAGCCCAGCAAGCTGGACTTCTGTTGGCTCCAACTCCAGCTTTTTAATTTTTTTTATCTACGACTTTTTCTTCTATTTTTTTTTTTCTTTTCCCTGAGTGATGATATCTCAAAGTTCAAGCGCCGGATGGCTGGCAGTTTGTTGAAATTGGCAGCAGTCTGAATTTTAAAGCCCCCCCCATACTCGCAAATCCATCGAAAGCCATTCTCTCCGTCTAAATATAGTAGCTTTTACTCCCCACTCACTCTGTTTCTCCTTGTTATCGGTTGGTAAAGCAGTCTCTCTTTTATCTGGAAAAAAAGGGAAGTTTTCAGCGCGCTTCTTTTAGTGCTTTCTCGTATCTCTCCTTTTGAAAGCTCATTCCTTCTTATCCGCGGTCTTGACTTGTTGGCTCTTGTCAGCGTTCCCCTTCTATTTCCTCATTTGCAGGAACATCTGAGAGGTTATGAATTAATAAACCCTCTGATGTGTATGAGAAAGCGCTCGCTCACTCAGCTTATTCAGCTATGACCACTGATTGCCACTTGTGCAAGCACAACAATAAAGACGTTTAATAAACCCCCCTCGGTTGACAGCGAAGATGTCAGCTGCTAACTAATTGTGATAATGTTCCCTGTGGCCAATTAAATGAGTCGCCAAACACTGGCTTTACAGCTGATGATTTCTTGAATCATTAGGAACAGTCAACTTTTATTTTCCACGGAGTGCCACATTAAAATGATTGTGTTACTTGGTTTTGCAGAGTGTTTATCTCCACAGACAATAAACAGCTATGAGGTCCTCAATTACCGTCCTGGTATTCACTCTACTGGGGAATGATTAATATTGACGGAGGATCTCTCTTAGCGGCTTTAAACTAATGATGAAGGATTACAGGTGTATGACCCAAGATTCAAAGGGATGTTTGCGGAATTAAATCAGCAGGTTTGACCTTTGCCCGGATGGTCTAATATGGTTTTAACACTAAAATCGTGTTTGGTTTCAGTGGATGGATTTATTCTTCGGACATGAGATTGTTCTCATCTTTGTGATTTCATCATTGTTGCTCACTAACTAGATTCATTCATATCCTGACTGGAAACATGACAAACTGCCGTGGTTCATCCTCTAAAGTGGGTGATTAAAACCGCCCACAACATCACTGGAAATGTCAACGGAGCATCAGTGACATCGGCGAAGTGAGACTCTCCAAAAGTCCGTTCACCCTGCTGCCATCGGACAAAAGATACAGAAGTATCCGTTGCTGTACCACAAGACAAGACAGCAGCTTCACTCCTCAATTCACCCTCAACACTCCATTTTCCAAAATAGATGTAGCAGCAAGGACAAAAAACAAACAACCAAATTCAAATGGTTTCCTTTTTTGACACAATTCCATATTTGCTCTGTTAGTTTTTTGGCATTTTAATGTGAGGTACCAGCAGTTAAAGCAGATCTTTTAAATGCTAATATTTCAAAACATATTCAATTGACATAATGAACAAGAACTGTCGAGGAGCGACTGTGTCTTTTTTGAGCCACAAAGATTAGAATAAGCTTTGACAGGCCTATTTGTCATGTGCTGTCTTGATATGTATCCAGTAGACCCGGGTTATGATTGTTTGTTCCATTGTATTTGCCCGCAGGCAAGGTTTGAAATCCATCTAATAAATGCCGAACCTAATCCCCGATATGGGATCCACAAAGATGATGATGCAGACGATGAGAGGTGTGCTACTGGTGATTTCTTCTTCAACAATATGGAGACTGGGAGCATTTGAAGCCTCTCATGTTTACAGAGTGATTTATTGGATTGATTTTTTTTCCACCTTTCTTTGTGCTCTGGAATACACCGTCTGACTTCTTGACTTCAGACTGACGGAACGTGGCAGCTAAACATGTGTTTGCTGGTATTTTTAGGTCGTAAATCGTTTTGTCTTTGTCTGTTGTGAGGCGTGAGGAAATTTCCAAAGGGCTCAGTTTCCATCTGTAATCCTCAATATGGTAAACAAACTCGTAATTAACACAGCTTTGGAAAATAATTACCAAACTCTATTTTCCTCCTGTTGTTCTTTGCTGGTAGATGCATGCGTTTTCCTGTCGTAATGGTTAAAACTGCCTCTGATTGTGTGTTTACAGCACACGTACGTTGATAAATAAGCCGTTCATATTCTAATGCTGACCGCAGCTGCTTCTGTTTCCTGTTTGTTTGCGTGAAAAAGTTGGCTGTGGGTGAATGTTTGGCCAACGTTATCCATCACCTACAATCACCTATTGATGTTGCTGTATGTGCGCCCAGTTACTGCAACATCATTGCTGCTGCTGGTTCTTTTAGGGGCATTAAGTAATATATGGGTCCCAGCGGATTCATTTTGTGCTGGGGGGAAGTAAAAATCTCACTTATGCCCCTTTTAGGTTTACAGATGGTGTGAAAATACCATAGAAAATAGAAGGTGAGCCCATTCATTTTGTGTTGTGACCCAAGTTTTTGTTTTTCATTTTCTGTGCATTGATCTCTCCGCCTCAAGGCGAAAGAGGTTGAAGGCTGAAGTTGAGAGAGAGGTTGAGGTTTTGACATTTTTGGGGTGAGTTGTTTCAAGCCAAGTAAAGCCTCCTGTGCTCACTGCGGGCAGCTTGGTTGATGGCTTGTTTCTATTTTGACAGATTGAATCTAGTGCTAGTGGCTCAGATTCCAATCGACGTAACGGGTCGGCATTTAAAAATACAGGACAACAAAACAAAGTATTACATTTCACAAGAGTACAGGTGCTAATTGGATAACTGTAATGGAAAATAAACTGCAGAAAATCGATGCGTTTGCTTTCTGTCTCACCCATCAACCCAAACTATACAGTACACGCAAGCCTTCTCCAAACATTACTTTGGAGATGTTTATTCCTGTAGCCTTTCAAATCAAAGTTGTAGCGGACTGGGAAGCTTTTGAATGGCCGTAATCAACTTCACATTGATTTTGCACTCACGGGCAAAGCTCTTGGTTGTGGAACAAAATCACTTTGGAAGCAGTGTAATCTGATTGGCCACTGGCGGCCAATGACTTTAAAAAGTTTCGGATGCTTGTCGACTCTCTACACCGCGTCAGCTGAGTTTCCCTATCGCTCAGTTATCGTAGTTCAATGTAAATGTGATTAGAGTTCAGAGTATGGTGGTGCCAGAATTTGTTGTGTGGGTACCGTGAGTCTATTTCAAAGTAGATCCATCTGATAACCCCAACGGCCACCTGTCTTTCCTCCTTCCTCTGAAGTTATGCTTCAAACAGACTCTGTATAGGGCTGTTAATAGTCGTGCCCAGGAGAAGATTATCTCCAAAGGCTCCTGCAGAAGATCATTGTAATTGGTTAGAGATTATTTTGAAGGCCAACCTACTGGTGTCCCCCCTCTGTCGATGGCCTCCCCGACACCTTTATTCATGTCAGGATGAGAACAGACCAACCTTGATCACTTTATGCACAGATTTTCAAGTGTCAAATAATGAGATGTGTCTGCCTAAGCTGCTGCTAGCTAGTTGTGTTTTTTTAGTGCTAGACTTGTTGGACACTTATATATTGTGGACTTTGAACCTTTTGGCTCTTTTACAGACTAACTGCAGTTTGGATCTGAGTGACACGCTCAGAGAAAAAAGCAATGATTGTCTGGAAGACGAGCTCATCTCGAAAAAAACTGTTGCTACATCCCAGGCAAGGTTCCTCACGGTCCTGAGCTCCTCTGGCTGTAGCAACTGGAACACAATCGGCCCATTTCCCCTGACTGCCCCACTCCAGTAACACACATTGTCCCCACTCCTCTGTGGCCCGGCTCCATTATCACATGATTTCTACAGCCCAAGGCTGCTTCAGCCCGGCCTGAAGATCCGTGGTTCCTCATGGGAGGAAAGCCCAAAGCAATCAGTACCACCCCCTGCCATGTCCCATCAGAGGAGTGGTCAATCATCCGCAGAGGTAAAGTTGACTTTTGAGTTTCATTCCCAACTCGTCAAAGACTGACACTTTGAGGGTAGTAGGTCGGGATGGTCGCCACCCTAACGTGTCAGTATTTGACGAGTTGGGAATGAGACTCAAAAATCAATGTCTCTAACAAACAGGAACCTTTAAGAACTTATCAACAATTTCCCGTGGGAATATACAAGCTGTAGAGCTTTCAGTCAGATAAACTCAAACTATCGAGCGGTATTGAAACAGCAACAATCTAAAGAATCTTTATTTGATCACATATCAGATAATATACAACATGGTGAGACTGTTCTGTATTTAACCATCCTGAGGGAGCAGTGGGCAGCAGTCATGCCCGGGGACCAAACCCAGATCTGGGCCAGTGCCTTTGATCGAGGACGCTGACTGGAGAATTAACCTCGTGTGCATGTTTGGATGTTGAGGGAGGAGGAAACCTACGCAGGCATAGAGCGAACATGCAAACTGTCCTGGCACCTTCTTCCCGTGAGGTAACAGTGCTAACTACTGTGCTTGGTCAGGGCTCAGAGTTCTCCATTTCATTTCATTTGAGAGATTATTTTCTCTGTATTCTAAGTCATTGATTGCTGCTCCAGTCAGTGTTTACGCCAAGCGGCTTATTGCACGATATGATGTTCCACTAGAGCACAAAGCAACTGACTTTTGACTTGTGAGAAGTCGAGTTTGAGCACACTTGACAAGAGTAGCTGATGTGTCTCAGAATGTGTTCACCCTCTCTAGCTGTGGACCAGCCTACAGTAACATGAGGAGGAGGCGCGGGGAGGCAGAGGGATGAAGCCAAGAGGTCTGACAACACGCTGTGGTGGAATGACATGTCGCACAACTGAGTTCATTTCAAGCAAACTGAAGCCTTCAGGGTTCACACCAGCGAGGTGCTCAATCCGAATGGCACCCGGGATACTTAAATCAGATTGTGTCTGCTGATAAATGTAACCTACTAAAGGTCCGAGCTATTTGTCTCTTTTTCAACTTGCTCCGTGTGCTTCTTGATTTAAAGGTGCGGATGGAGAACCAGTAATAGAGACCACAAAAACACGCCGTGTCCCAGATGTTTTCGATACGCTCGGTGACACGGACAACTTATGTGTGTAGGTGTGTGTTGTCTCGCTACAGTGCCTGTGGGGGGGAACGCTCTTTGAACAAGATTGGCAATCTTTGATCTGTCCAGATGGAGCAGATAGCGAGGTCAGGGGTCCATATATCTTAAACCCAACTCAAAGAGGGGGATAGAGAGGGAGAGAGAGAAGGGGAGAGACGTGGGGACGGATCGATATCAGGTGGTTTAATATGTCAATGATAAAAAAAACCAAGCCTCTTTTAACCACCGGGAGCATTGTGTTTACGCTTGAACAACACGCCGTTATGGTCAGTGAGATATACAGCCCACATCTAAGTTCAGACTGTCATCAGAGTAAAAGGCACAGGAGGGGGTAAATCTGCCCATCCAGCCGCCTCTCACTGTACCTTTGAGGTCACTTTTATGAGTAAAACCTTACGTCCTGACCCGGCTCAGTTTCCCTCCCTGGCTGAAAATTACCTAGGTGAGGGAGTGACTCCAGGCCAAATCTCAGGTGATGGATTCTCCATGAAAAAGGGGGGCAGATTGTGATAGATGGGCAGGTCCCAGAGCCATTTCTCATCTGCCTCCGCCAGCTGGGCTACCCGTGGCAATGGCCTCTACAGGACACTGCAGCACGATGCTTTTTATATTTGAAAAAAATAAATAAATAACAGAAGTTTTTAGGTTTGTGCCAAAGTCAACATTTAAGTCACCTCTAATAAGACAGCAGGGGGTGTGAAGATAACGAAAACATTTCAGAGATACGTCTGTGCTGAATTAAAACCCACAGATCCAGACCGAAGTCTCCAGTCCTCTTATGACTGGCAAAAAAAAAAAATACCCCCATAAATTCTATCGATTTAAAATGTTAATGTCTTTGACGTGCAGCCAAAGATCAATCTGTGATCGGCTGATTAAGATAATCGTTAGCCTCGATTACCCTGTGACTCGGCCCCTGCAGTTGCGTGGCGAAGCTTTACAGAAAAAGGGTGTTATCCGCCCCTCCTTCCCCCCCTTCTCATCCGCCCCGAGCCTTGAGCGGTAGAAAAATAGGCTCGCCGTTTGAGCAGCTTATCTATGGCAACATATGAGGAGAGCAGCCCAGTGAAGTTCCAGGAGGATGTCTTGTTTTAATTGCTTCTTTAAAGCCTGAGCAGCTGCACTGAGGGAGAGGGTACGTCTGTAAAATAGCATGGAGGCTTCGCAGTGTACCGTGCGGGAACAGTGGGACAAAGAGCTTATTCATAGGTGTTCGTATAAGTTGCTCCACAACCCAGTAGAACTGAGAGAAGCTTTTCTGGCTTAAACTTCCAAGCAACATTTTTTAATAGGTTGCATAAGAGGAAGGAACTTATAAGCTGTTTAACTAATGCGAGTCAGATTTGTCTGAAGAATGCAAATTCATATTTAATAAGATAGTTGTTGAACTTATTAGGGATGCCGTGTGCATACTTGACACGACGTGGCTGATGAAAAATGGAACATTTTGTGCTTTTTTTTTCACAATTCTCTCATTGCAGTAATGAAATTTCAGGTTCAATTTGATGTTACATCAACGGTGCCATATGTAAGAATTGGCCACCTGTCAAGTTCACAACTCCAGACCAACAGAGGGCAGCGCATCAACAGAGTGGCTAACTGCAGCTGTCATGAGCAAATAAGCTCAGCTAACCGTGCAGCTAGTGGTCATATTAAAGTGAAACTCTCGCTAAAATGCAACCAAGGCTTTATTTGTGAATGTATATGACTCAAACCTTTATGTAAAAGCATAATTATGATGAAAGAGGCACTTTTAAGATTGACCATGTTTTTGTTTTCGGGTCAAACTCATTTTCAATGGGAGTGCTACGGGCACTTTATACACTAGCATCAAAATCGCTATCTTTAAAACACTAAGAAGGCTCGACACAACATGAAACTTTGCTGGTAGTACTTTAGCTGGCTGTCCCTGCACTGGGAGCTCAGAGCACCGGGTGAATGTTGTTGTTTATCATCCGACTAGCATCCTATGAAGTGGCTACGGGCTAGCTGGTTAGCACGCTAGTTTCAGTAGATATCTCTGCCACATCATACATGTACATCTTATGCATAATTTCATAACTGTTCACATTTTTTTTTGCTAATATTTGCATGTTTGAAACAAAAAAAATCTAACGTACGCCACCTTTTTTTTTTTT
>CAEMYA010000417.1:712959-753930 GCA_903131615.1 Diplodus sargus | reverse complement strand
TTTTTTTATATCTCGGTTTTGCAATCTGGGTTTCAGACACTGTATTAATGTCTTTTAATAACCCAGATCGTTGGATGAACACACACTGTAGTAGGTGAAGACAAAGTCAGGAGAGGAGTGAATATCTCTGCTGACAATGGCCTCCCGGGGGCTTCATGTATCAGTGCCTGCCCTGTTTAAGTCAAACATGGCTTCAAGTCACCACACACACACACACACACACACACACACACACACACACACACACACACACACACACTGCTAAAGGGTAGTTCACACAACATACGGTAGAATCAACAGTGGAACAACAGCTTATTTACAGTCTGAGAATCCTCTGTGGAATTCAATAATAATTCATGTTAAATCCAACACTTTTAATTATTTTATAACCTAAACATGAAGATCAAACGTGTCGGTTTACCAGTTTAAGCTGCTAGAAATAAGGTGAAGCGCTCTGAAAAAAAGAATAGAAGGGTGCTGTAGTTGCAGCCCTTTTATTTTCTAGCCGGCTGCGAGCTGCTGCGTACACTCCCTCCTCGTTGGGAACGACTGAAAAAAAGAAGTTGGCGCTCATTAAACACTGGGGGTCTTTTACTGAACGTCAGTGCCTGGTGCTTAAATTGGGCATCATGAGCAGCCTGCAAAGTATTGGCACAATAGATTTCATCAAAAAGTGTCGAGTGCCCCGCCATAAATCAGGCTTAACGACACGGCTTGGTCTGCAGCCACAGACTGCAGTGACAGTCGTACTGTAGATAGACTTTAATGTATGTGTTGAAAACGCACTGGTCCGTCCGCCGGGTGCTCATTTCAGAGCGCTGCGTCTGTGCATCATTAGCTGTTACATTAATTCCGCTTGATTATTTAGAGTTAATGAAAATTAAATTAATGAAAATCCATACCACGTTTACACCGTTACCTTGCAGCGAGGCAGACACACACACACACACACACACACACACGAATGGGCCGCAAACGTTGACTAGTCATTGAAGTGCTGATGAGAGGCAGCTGAGTTAAGGTGGATCCGACACTGTGACCTCATAAAAAAGGAGGAAACTTGGTAGGAAGATGGGAAACATGACAGGACAGAGGTAAGGAAGATGGCAAATGAGAAGAATGACAAGAAAAAAAGAAGGAATGAGTGAACTAAACAAAAAGGGATGAGAGGTTTAAAGACAGCTTATATTTTTAAATCTTTTAACTCTACCATTCCATTAGATGACACAACTGGGCACTTTGTAATGATGTGAGCTTATGGAATTTATGAAATTGGGGAAAAAAGAAAAAAAGTCATTGTTGGTGATTAATTGTGCCACTTTTTAGCTCCGAAGGTGCAGTCTATCATGAACCTGTGCCACCACACGATGACAAATTAGTCATTGAATCAATTTACATAATTTTAGCTTTTTAATAACTTCAAATATGTGATCTGGGGCACTTCCTCTGGAAAATGTAGGCCTACTACAGCCAGATAAAAGTATCGAACCACCTGTTAAAAGGCGCAAGACTACAGGAAATAACATACTCTAATAAAAATATTCCCCCTAAACCTCCGTTTAAAATACTCCCAGTGTCCACGTTCATATTAATGTTCATTAAAGGAAAGTTTTGGGACGCTGGCCATAAAATATAAACGCTCGTCAGTGTACATTTTGTGTGAAATCGGTGTTGGCTCATATGTAGGAAACAAAGCTGCTGTAAGCTTTAAAGTATCTCCACACTGATTTCCTTTTTGTTGTTCTTTTTCATTGAAGAACTCTTCGGGGGGTTGTGATTTATTTTTTGGATGCAGTTTGAGAGAGGGGACGGACAGCCGGAGAGAAACACAATAAGAGAGGAAACACGTCCAATAAATGGGCCGAGGCAAAATAAAAGGTGTGCTGCCGAGAGCGATGTCTGCTCCCGAGTCTCGCTCGCTCGGCTTGACGTGAGGGAGAAGGAGGGCGAGAGAGTCTCAGTGACACTGACGGAGAGCGGCGGTGGATGTGGACACCATTTTGGGGTTGCAATCATAGGTGATGGAGTCTGCCGGTGAAAACATGTCATTTTCCTCGTGTGGGTGTTCAGATGCAGCGTCCGCGTGTTGTTGCAGCGCCGGCTTGTCAAGTGATTACATCTGAGCTGTCAGCTGTTGTTTGAAAAAGGATGATAATTGGACAAGGTGTCAAGACCCTACCTCAGGTTCTGTTTCTACTTTTATCCTTCATTATTTATACTGTTCCCCTTTAGCATCTTCCATATTGCCGTCAGAGTTCATCTCTGACAGTCGGTGATATACAAGGCAAATGCTGCGCTGTTACGAAGGGCAACACCGTTCAAGGAGTTGTTGTCTCTCGGGAACATGTTGCCAGGAAACAAGTGTACACATGAATACATTTTGGACCTTGTGGCTCGCTTTGTGCCTGAAAGTGTTGTCTATTTACCTCGCCCCAAAAATGAAGTGGATAACCGCACACACACAACACACGCCGAGACACGGAGACAAAAGAAAAATCTCATTTGGGTTTTTTAGTGAAATTTCAGGTGGCTGTCAAAAGGAATATCATGTGAACGCTTGAAAAAGCCGCGTTGAAAAGACCTGATTGATTTTGTTATTCAGTCTGAAACCAAGCAGAACATTTTAGCATTCCACCCAACTGATTCATGAATAATCTAATTCCTCTCCCAGCTAATCATGGAGCTGCTTCACACCAAGGAGTGTGAACTGCTCCTTCCCCGGGCCCTCCGCGTCCCACCTTTTTACTTTACCTCCACAGCGGACTGCTCGCTGCACTTTCAACACGATGTCTGAACCGAGATTGCGGAAGAAATATTACCAAGCGCCGGGGGCCATCCATCATCAGGGCTGCCCCGGCTATGAAATACAGGCCGGGCCCTACCAACAATGACTCCTATCTTGTATGTTAGACCTCATGCTTGTGTATTTATCACCTAACCAGCTGCACAACGTGTGATTCATTGAACAGTGTCGCCGATACAACGTGCTGACCGCATCTCCGGGCAGTCGGCCCGCTTCGCTATCTATGATAATGCTCCACACCCCGTCTTTCCCCAACGCCCTCACAGAAGGAGACGCATCCCGTGTTTGCTTGTTCTCTCTCTCCCACTCTTGTTAAACTTATGAGAGTGTGTTTATACTGTTGATGTCTTTAGGGTGGCTTCGTAATAAGGCCCTCCCTCCACCGACGCTGCCGTGATAACAGCGTCAACACAGCGGAGCTAACTCACAGCTACAGTCCACGGCAGTAACATGTTGCTTTAATGAAACTCTGTAAACCACAAGGAACGTCGGGCAATAACTCAGTCATGTATGCATGAGAGAGAAGTCAGTCTCTTCTTTGCATTGTGCTAGATTTTTTTTAAATAAAGAGATTTTTCTTATTCCCTTTTAATGCTGCTCCTTCTAGAAGCTTACACATGACCTTCGTATTTATAAAATCCTGGCTACAGTCCTGCATTCAATAAAGAGCTCCACCTTAAAGGTAGCTAACATTAACTAGTGAGGATGAAGGCAGCAAAACATTATTTAATTTATTAAGTGCGCTGCATGTGCTTAAACAGAAAGTGCTACTACAGAAGAACCCACGTTACATTTAGTCTAAAGCGTTATCACAGCTGATCCTGTAGCCGTGGCTGGAGTAGTGAAGATAAAACCCACATCTTTATAGAGACGTTTTTCTTCAGCTTCAAATCCATCTACAGATTTAGACGTATCAGCGCTCCTTTTTTCTTTCCTTCTATGTTTGAATTTTTACTTTTCAGGCAACATTCGTCCAAACAACTTCCACTACAAGTATCCCGAGAGCATCACATCAGTGGAATTCAGCACCAAAACCAATCAGAGAGCGCCGTCATATCACGACCAATCAGGATTTAATGCCAAGAAACTAGCTGTTCAGTTTATTTGGGTGCATTTACATTTGTTTGGATGTTGATAATGTACACTGGTTATTCTAAAAAATCAAGAATTGAAGAATTAAAGAGGCACCACAAGTTTACTGCAAGTCAAGTCAAATTTATTATCCCACGGGGGGAAATTAAGTTGCAGCCAGGTATTAGGAAACACACAACCAACGACACAAAACACAAGATAATAAATAGCGATGGAGACAGTATTACAACACAGACAGGAGCACAAAGACAAGTACATAAAATACAATGCAGTGCAGAAACACTACATGGAAAGGCCAAGATAAGCAATAGTCCAAAAGTCCAGCGTGCAAAAGAAGCAGAAAGTGCAACAGTGACGTCATTTAGAGCAGATTCAGCATACTAATGGCAGTTTATATGCGCATACACTAATAATCCAAGTCAGCCTATGAGTGCACAGACATTTTTATTAACTCGGAGCATCTGTAATTCAGCAGCCGGAGACTTTCACGACGTTTGGAGGCTTTCTGCAGAGTAAATCTGAAACGTGTTGAAGCAGGCCGTGCACGTTTGCATCCCAGTGCAAATGACTCCCTTGTTTGTGTCTGCATAAACTCTTCCCCTTTCAATTACTGTTGATCAGAACAATTTGTCTGAATGCGTGGCAGGATTCCCCTCACTGTGGAGTGAAACGCTGCGTCGGCATATTGTTTTAAAGGATGACACGTCGTGTTTTTTCCTTCTTTGCCATGAAGACAGATGTTATTTCCCTGCTTGTTGACGAGAAGCAGGCCCTCTTGATGGTGTTATTACAACTGCATGCTTTTCCGGACTTGCCTTGGCTACTTTCCTCCCCAAGTTCATTATGCACACAATCTGTGACAGAGTACATTAGTTCTGCGCACTGTACAGCTGCCAACCCCGGTAATCTAATAGTAATGTATAAATTCCTTCTGGCAGGCCAATAAAACTCAGATTAGTTTCCCGGCAAAGGTACACTCGTGCAGCCGTTGACAGACATGTGAAGAGAGCATTAGCATATCATCGGCAAAGGCTCTCTGGGGACGGAGACGCTCAGCGCTCCCTCATCACCTCCGCTGTCTTCCCGCACGAGCAGTACACGGAAAAGCCCTGATTTGGTTAACAACTACTTGATTCGATACATGCTCAGTAGGACTGGGGAGTCTTATAGGTTCATCAGTATTTGCAGGTGGTGGGAGAAGGAAAGCAGAAGGTGTCAAATGGATTATGTAAATTAGAGAAGAAAATCTGTTTTACGCTGCTGTTGTTTTGTTGTTTTTTTTTTAATGTTGTTCCAGCCAGAAAACAGTAAACTTTATTATTGTTTTTTAAGGAGACGGCGATAAAGACGAACAATGTGAAGTTAGTTTTGCAAGCTGAATTGAATCAAGTGAAAATGGAACAAAAGTGCAATTTTTGCTCCTTTGCATTATTCATGAGGGTTTATTACATATATTATTCGTGTGTGTGTGTAAAAAAAAAAATCAATATACATGTTTTTTTTTTCTCAGGCTCAGCAGTCAGCTGTTAAACATCTGAAGCGATCACAGGATATTACAGTCGGTTAGAAGTGAGTCATTTCAGAGCGATAATGCCTTTATTTGTTCCTGTGCTGTTAACAGATGTGCGGGCGTCGGCCATTGAATGAAACCCTCCACGCGGGGAGGCTTGATCCCACATACAGTAAGCATAATAATCTGTGTCGTGCAGCGTCCTCGCTGTGACGGAGGGTCACCTTCTTGGAGCTGACA
This sequence comes from Diplodus sargus, assembly GCA_903131615.1. Classification (NCBI taxonomy): domain Eukaryota; kingdom Metazoa; phylum Chordata; class Actinopteri; order Spariformes; family Sparidae; genus Diplodus; species Diplodus sargus. Next base: position 748,285 of record CAEMYA010000417.1, on the reverse strand, counting down.
GTGGGAGGCAAAATGATGTTTTGTCATCTAGCTAGCACTAAACATTATTTTTTCCAAGGTCCCTCATAGCTACTTTTCCCCCGCCATTATTAAACGCCCAGCCTCGAGGCCTGCTCTATATTCATGACATAAACGTTGTTCATACCTAATATTTGTGTATAGTTCCCATCGTCTCCCAGTAAACGGCGGCTGCACACACACCACTGGAGCTCCATCGGCACCTTTTATTGATCTCCACACAATAAAGGAGCAAGAAACTACCTCTGGAAATTAGATTTTTTATACTACAGAAATATGCTGTCTGAGATTGCATCACATCTATAACATTTTTTATTTTTTTTCTTAAACAAAGTTAGAAATTAAATCCCAGTCCTGGGGGTGCTGCTGCTATTTTTCAAGTTTACTCTGCAGCCGCTATCAACAAAAGGATCTTTTAGTTACTAAAAGAGATTTTTTGTCCTGAGGGAAGGTATCCATGAACATCACGGCTCTCTTATTTTCCTGTGTGGTATGGATGCTTTATGAGAACGGTGCCTTCAAGTAAAACACATTTTTCAAAACATTAAAAGTAGAACTTTATAGTTTACTTTGATGCCACTTTCTCTTCTTGCAAAATGACAAACGCACAAAAAGCCAGTCTCCACCTCTTTCCCCGCTGCTTCAAACTCTGGATGTGATATTGCAGGAGCGTAAAAAATGATAACCATTTCTCTCCGTTGGGGAGAAATATTCCCCATCAATGTGCCTCCTGTAGCTGCGTTCATTTTCAACACATCATCCACGGTGTCACATTTCTGGTGGTGTGGACGCCGCCGCCTTCAATCAAACGTCTTGTGTACTTTGCGCGCCCATGCTGAGAGTTTGCATTTGTATTCATACATATTCAAGGCAAAGGAAAGCTGCTGGTACTCTTGCGATATGATGCACATTTCCATGTGAGTCTACCAGGAAAACAGACAAATGGAACCACATGATTACCTGTTTCGACTGTTTCGTGATCACGCAGAACGGCTGCTGGAAAATTGTCCTCCTGAACGGTCTTAACGATGTGAGTTTAGTGATTCTTTTTTTTTTTTTTCAGCCTGGGCTTGAAAGCGGGGTCGTGCATGATTATGAAATCTTGAAGAGGCGTTCTTCTTCTCAAACACCACTACAATCATCGTATACACAGTCATTTTCATCTTTGCATTTTCCTCTGGCTCCCACACGAGCGTTTCAACAAGCAAGTGGAGTGATAGTTTCCTGCTCAGGGACCTTTTTAAAAAGAGCAGAATCTTCTATTAAAAACTCTGAAATTCAACCTTTTTACGTCCTGTTTTATCCAGAATCACTGAGCAACTACCCCGAGGCCACCAGACTCCTCCAGGCTTTCTGTGTTTTACATTCATTGCAAATGTTTCTGATAACATGCACCGTTAAAGCAGTAATGAAACTGATATGTTAGCCTCCATTTTAAGTGTGTCAGAGTGTTTATTTGCCCTCTGTGGTTGAAAGTTTTGATGTTTTGGTCAGTTGGCGCTCATTTTGTCTGTCGGGTTCAAGGTTGTCTGTACCAACATGTTCATCAGGTTACAGGTGACTGGATACACACTCACTAACAACCAGTGACACAAGCGATTTGCAAGCGCTGCTCACACACAGATTTAAAAAGGTTTCACATAAGATTGTTGCTCACTAGATAAGGATTTTTATTAAAGGTGCACTCTGTAGTTTTAATCAGATGAGAACGATCTTTTAATGTCTAAACAAACTAAATAATCAAACTCTCTTTGTTCTCATGACTCTGAATAAACAGTTTCATACTGTTTCACTTGTATGTGGCGGACCCTGCCACCTTTCTAGCTTCAAACAGTGTTGTGGGACCTTATTTTCCTCTTTATAAAACAACACAGAGCCCCTTTAATGCTGGATTTCATGGGGACGTCACGGTAGACTGCTGACTGTGATGACCGCTGCTCTCATTTATCAACTTAACTGATGTGTAAAACAGCAGAATATCTCATTTACGGAATTATGAGCCCGCTCAGTAGTTTTTGTGTAATCCTGCTGACAAACCAACCAACTAACGGTCCTTATTGATGGAGGTAATGAAATGTAAAATAGTCTGTGAGGATATGGGTATTATTACTGAACAAGTGTGTGTGTGTGTATGTATAGAACAATAGAATAAATACACAAGATTTTGCCCAGGAACGCATTTCGTTGGGTGAAGTGAAATATTGGGTGGTAAATTGAGATATTGCTCTTAACTGTACCGTTATGAAATTGCAAATCGCAGGTTTTGAGAGAAACGCTCGGTGTCAGTGTAACTGGGTTTATTTGTGAGACGGCTCCACAGGATCGCTGTAATCAAATGATCATAAACTAATTGACTCACAGCAAAGTTTGGCTCGATGGATGGATAATGAAAAATAATACAGGACCCTTATCTTTATGAATATGCATCTTCATGCTACACGTTCCTCCTGAGCATCAACCCCTCGAGCAGCATCTACACAGCAGAGCGGCGGCGATGAACTCTCCTCCTGAGGGACATTACTATTGATAACTGAGTTACGAATCATTTAATGCCATTAGAGTCCTGCTGCCCCTGTGCCGCACGTGGAAAATATCATTCCCATGCTGATCTCCCGGGCTGTGAGAGATTATGAAAGGTGATGAAGCAGTGGAACGGGCGGAAAGATTTGTCAAGGTAATAAAACGAGCTCCGGGGAGAGCTATTTCAAGGCATCACTGAAGTATGTTTAAAGTAAGTGGGAGTTGATGGTGGCCACAGCGGTTGTGCACGGAATCCACCGCAGAGAAGGTAAATCAAACACACGCTCGCTTTTGTTGACTGATATTGGTCACAGCTGATGCTTGAACTCCGAGTAATGGCTGTCTGACTATTTTTTCCGGAGAATAGGAGGCAGAATTTACACACCGGTAGAGCACAGAGCCATCTCTGTATCTACGGGTCGGCTGAAGGGTAACAGATGACTCTGGCATCACTTCACATGAACATCTTTCTTTCTTGTTTTTCTTTAACTGGATGCAACACAAGTTCACACCTTCTCTGTGAATCTCAAACTAAGTTTAGGACTATTTAGCAGCTGAAGAGCATAACGTAGCCTAGTGTCACATACACGTTTATCAACAGTTCATATCCTCGTATCTTCGACTGTTTCTCATTTTCAGGTTAGCTTCAGGTGGTAAACATTATTTATCAAACCGAGGCTGCTTTCTGAAGCCAACAGAATGTGATTACAGATCTCAATTGCATCAGTTCTGGTTTGAAAAGGGATTTTAAAATGAATTCGACGTTGGATGCAGATTCTATATCACAGCATGGACTCTCACCCCGAGCCCGTCCTTACCAGAATCTTCCTCCTCCAGCGAAAAAGAAGCCTTTGCAGCGTTGGAGCATCCAGCCCGACACAAAGCACAGACTCCTGACTGTGCTTTTAGATACACTTTTGAACTGTGTTAGTGTAAAACATTGTAGCTGTGCAGCTCCGAGGTGAGAGCACTGCGTTAACAAAGCCAGGGTTAAGGGTGGATCCCCGCTGGAGCTGCACATACTGAAAATATAAGTATGCTCGTGGTTCTGTCAGGCACTTTGAATGAAAGCCCCCATCAAAAAGCATACGTTAGAGGATGACTGCACTCCACAACGTTTTAGCACTATTAAAAAAAGAAGCAGGCTAACTTGCTCAGAGTGACATGAATTCATGTTACATCTCCAGCAGGATTAACTTCCCGTGTACACATTGTCTTCTTATCCGAGCACGCCTTTTCTTGCCTGGTCGTGCAATGACCATCAGCCAAGACATCAGTCTGTTCTTTCTTTTCTGGCATCGGTGATAATATTCACTTGCTGTGTCTTGATTCAGGGTCTGCATCATTCAGAGGATGCAGCAGCACGAAGGCTGTCCCAATCTGAAGGCTCCTCCAGATGCTCCTTCTTTTCCCTGTTTTTGGAGGATGCACCGCTACGATCCTTCGTGGCCTCACATATCCCAAGATTCTTTGCGTGCCCGAAAAAGAAGAAAGAGAGAAAATGTGATCGTGAAGTAAGGGTAAAATATCTGGTGATGCAGCCAGGAAATGCTCCAAAGGCGAGACCGTCCCATTTAACAATAGCTGGCTGACGCGGTTAACAAGGTCTCTCTGCAGAACTCGCCTTCGAAGACCGCAAAGTCCGGGTCCTTCTAAGGATGCAGACACAACAACTGCGTGTCTTTGTCTCCTATGGATGATATCATGCACCGACATCCTCCTCGCTATGATGTCCCCACATCGAATAAAAAAACAATTGATCATACAGCGGCTGTTGTGAAGATCTTATTGTCATAAAACCCGATGTGGACACAGGAACTTATCGATGTAAGGCCTCAGTGGTGAACATCAAATCCTGTTTCTTTTTTTCTGGTCAACAATCACACATGTGGTAGAAGAGACGGACTACTTTCTCCACTGTCAGCAGCGTCGATGAAGCAGAAAGACAAACACCTACTTTTTAAAATAACAGATTTTTGCTTCTCACATGTCACGTTTGCTGCATCAGCTGATCAAAACTTAAAGCGTGAGCTGCACACTTACCTCTGCAGCTCGCTTCTATTTTTTTCATCAGATTCCTGCATTGGTATCTTTCCTCGGGCACGTCTCCTTGAAATTTAGCATATTCCATATGTCAGTGATATGTGCGCTGCTTTCTGCTCCGTCTATCCCGGGGGGCTGATTGAATTCCTCCCAGAATACAAGGCCGAGATTCTGCAGAACCCGCTTCACCAACAGCCATCTGTACAGTAATGGTTTCATCTCAGTGATGATAATGTTCCTGGCTATGTTAATATGCTCACAGACTCTGCCTTAATTGACAGCTATAGATTCAGTTTCCTTTTGTGGGAGTTGTTCAAGGTATTCTTGGAAGGAAAGGACATTTTTGCATATTATTGCATCAGGTAAACTAGAGGTGTACAGTAGATACTTTTTTAGGATTCTTGTGAGCAGAAAATGTACTTTCTTCACATGATGGGGACGGGATGGGAGGAGAAGGCAATGACGGCGAGCGTAATAAGGATCATAATAACAATAGCCGTCAGTTTATACATATAAATATAAAGTTCTCATATGAATAAACTCTACTCTCCATACTTTAAAGATAATGGTAGTTGTTCTGTTGTCTTTATACGACGGTTCCTTCCTCTGCCTGCTCTGGCTGCTGGACAGGATTGGGGTCTTTCTTTCAGGATTAGGACAAGACAGGATTATTTTATTTATTATTGACTCTATCTTTGGAGTGCTGAGGCAAACCATGCCACGCTGATTTACTTTCCATTACTGTTTTAACTGCACTGAAGCGCACCTGAGATGGACTTTCTCCAGACTAGGACTGAAGTGTGTGGCCAACTGGTGGCGACCCCTGTCTCCCCCTTGCACAAGCTTGTGTTGTGAGACTAAACTCATGTCCCTGCAGGAGACCAGACGGAGACGGACGTTTTTAAAAGTCTCCGTGTGTCCAGCTCTCAGAACTTTACCCCTTGATTCCACTGGGTACGTCTCCGTTACTGCTGTGTGGGCCGCCGTTTTGTTCCGTCCTCCATGCGACCTCTTATTTCACTGAGAGCGTTTTAGAAGAGGAGCATCATGTCTGCCTGATGTTGTTGACTTGCACAGACTGTTTATTTCATCATTTCTCCTTGGTCTTTGTGTTTTTACTGTGGATGGGTAGGCTACATATATAAATCAGTCTGTTTTAAAGGCCCCTACTTGAAAGAAAAGTACTTTTGGAGACTCATTCCCACCTTGTGAAATACTGAAGCTTTGAAAATCTACAAGACTCCATAAGACCAAAGATGTTAACAAGGTCATATTTGGATTTTTTTACTGTCTCCCACAGAAAACACTCCTGCACTGCTTGTAACAGCTGGTTTAGAGTCGAGCCTTTACTTCAGTAACTTATGTGCGCCACTATGCAACAGAGGTTATATAAATATTAGGGCCGGGACTCGATTAAAAAAATGTATCGAATGAATCAGAGGCTTTGTAATTAATTAATCGAAATTAATCGCATTTTATTCGCATAAAAATATTTGACCTGACAACAGTGAGAAGCAATTTTTTTCACATGGATTTTAGTATGACTGAATACATAAGCTTAAGCAACAAAACGTTGTTGTTTTTTTTCCAAGACCAACACACCAGTGCAATTTTTGCCATAAAGTGTAGCAATAGCATATTTAGGAATACGTTTCAGAGATTCAGGTAGCCTATAGGTAGGTGGACCTTCTGTAAACTATGACACTTTATAAGTAAAACACAATACTCCCACGCTAACGCTAGCTGCTATATGCTTAGCATTTAGGTGATATCTGAGGCTTGATATGCTGCGGTGATATGCGAACTCCTTCTTGCATAATTTGCACACAACCGTGCTCTTGTCTACGCTGCCATCCGTCCGCTTTTTAAAACAAAATTTCCCATCCACGGGGCCAACCAAAGCGGTCTCATCTGCTTCTTCGTTCATTGTTGTTGTCTGAAGCAGTGTTTCCTCTAGGATTTTTTTAAGGAGTTGCGGAGCGGGCCCCGCACGTTACGGCGCAGGCCCCGCACGTTACGGCGCAGATGTCATCAGTGTTGATTATTTATAAGCCCAGTGGACTGAGACACTCAGTTTTTTTTCTTTTCCACTAGCACTCGAGCGCGACGTGCGACACGAGAGTCAAACGTGCTAATTTTAAAAACACACCCACCACAGCGACCTCTGATGGCGGGCCGCCACTCCTAAATGAATGTAGAGGAAACACTGTGAAGTTATGAACGCTATGCATGAACGTTAGTTGGTGCTCCAGTATAATCGGTACCCCTGAAACTCATCCAGTGAGAAACGTTCCGCGCTGCAAAAATTAGTGCGATTAAAATGCGTTATGTATTTAATTAATCGTAATTAACGCGTTAAAGTCCCGGCCCTAATAAATATATATTTCTATATTTACTATAAAATATATAAACTCCAGTCAGTCAGCAGACACACAGTTGCTACTGCTGTAGTGGCGTAATTTTAGATCACACTACCTTTCTCGGCATGACCCGCCCTACTCTGCCTCTGATTGGCTACATCCTGTCAGTGAAATAAGTGCCTCTGCAACTCTCATCAAAGACTGAACAGAGGCAAGATGTCTCACTCTGTAGCTAAAACGGAGCATTCACAACACAGTCTGTAAAGGGACGCTGCAGCAATGCACCATATGAGAATGTGTTTTTTGAAAATGAAAGAATGTAAACTTGATCTACTAAAACCCCTAAATAAAAATATGAACCTGAACATTTGCATGATATGACCTCTTTAACCTCATGGTGGTGAAAGTGGACAAGTTCAGGGTTTGCCAAAATCTGAAGGATTCATTGTCAGGCAGCTATAAAAAGAATCAACAAACAATTTAGAATTCATCTTTCTCTGGACCATTATGTGTCAACAAAATGTCTTATTGATCCAATAAGGTTTCATCTTTTGGGGATCATGAATGTCTTTATGAGATTTCTTGACAATCCATCCAACAGTTGTTGAGATATTTGGTCTGGACCACAGTGGTGGACTGAACTTTCTTGCTTTCTAGCATCGAAAGGTCAAATGCAGCATTTAATCATAAACCAACTCCTGCAATGTGCTGAATACAAACATTTATAAGAGAATAGATGGGTGGATGTAAGACGAAGACACAAAATATAATGGATAAGGTTTGTTTTTATGTTATGAAACAGTCCAAGTAGATCAAAATCAGATCTGTACTTCAGTGGAAATGGCTCTGGCATTACAACCTCCTCATGATTGCACTGCAGTGCAGTTGCGTTTATTAGCTTGTGAAAATGGTTCACAGAAGCAATTAGCAGTTCAGCCTGTGATGACACAGCATCTTGATATTAAAGCATGCAGCAGTGGATGATGACAAACATGTAAATGTACCCACACAGCATCTGAGCTCTCCGACACGTGGCTTCATTGCTCTGCAGTGTGCGCTCTCTGTTTCAGCGCTCCACATCCAATCTATTACCTCAGTCTGAGCATAGTACAACAGGATTAAAGATGCATGAGATTATCCCCATGTCCAGCAGGGTGGAATGAAGAGAGATCATGTTGAGCACATTGACCTTGTTCTCAGAGTTATTGGCCAGCCCCTCACCTTTGCAGAGGGCTCCTGTATTTAACATTGTATGGGACTACTTAATTAGCAGCCTTGGTCTGCTGCCAGACTATTGTCCACGGACAGAGAGAGTGTCTCACCGACCGCCAAACTAACAGCTCGTGCAGCCTAACAGGATTTATTTTACACTGTTTACTGTGTTACATGCACAACATCACTTCAACTAAGAACTCATTCACTACAATCCCTAAACAGCAGGGTTACGAAGATTTGACTGTTTTTAAGATAAGTTTCAATTGTCCTTTATTAGATATTAGACAATATCAGTGTGGTCCAATGTTGAAGAAAAATACAAAATGGACTGTCTATCCAACATTTTCGGGACGTGTTATGAGTGGGATTTGGTGGCATCCAGCAGTGAAGTTGTAAACTGCGACCAACTGAACACACCTTGTGTCAATCCTCACCCACGGCGGCCGCTAAAAACGCAAAAATGGTGCCCTGTTTGTCCGCTCTGGGCTACTGTAGTGTAGAACTACATGGAAGAATACGTACTCCCTCTGTAAATAAACAATTTTTTACATGGAAAATCGTCTTTTAAATCAACAAATATCATGTGTGTTATGGCAGAGCTGCTCCGTTGACTACTGTACAGGTTTTTTTCACATGGGGTCCAATGGACCGGGGCGTGACTCGGGCGCTCTATGGAGATCTAAGGGAAACGGCAGAGTCTGGTATTTATTCACTGTTAACGACATACGATTAGAAAAATAATAATTATCAAGTCAAATGTTCATTTATCAGTTGGAAGCTACTGATGCAGAATCAAAGGTGATAAAGATTTACTGAACTATAACCTTCAGCCATACAGTGAAACAGCATATAGCCGCTATCAAATAACATGAACCTCATAAAGTCCAGTCACAACGTTTGTACCATATATTTAATCTCCATTGAGATATGTAACGATGTATAGTATAATGTATAATGACCTGAATAAGAAGTAGAGCGTGTTCAATATGAAGGGCATGCAGCGCAGACCTCATTCATGGACTTGACATCTCCATGACTTGCCTTCATTCAGACATTAAAGTGGTTGCGCGGGTCTTTTGTTGAGGGGTTGTACGAGTACTTATTGTTCTTATCCCTAGTCAGAGTACTACCTACGCTAGATGACCTGCAGGCATGGCATTGTACTGCTGTAAACCCTTCCAGCACCAACATGTATTTAAGCCATCTAAAAGTATATAACCATTTAAGCGTACGCTATGTTTTGAACACTTTTAGCACTTTATGTCCATCAAACAGCCTTTTCATTTGGCACTGCAGTACTTCAAGTGTATAATGTCTGTATTCATACGCATAAGTGGAATGTAGCAGCATCAAAAGATTTAAACTATCACTTTTCATTGCTTCTAAGCCATCCAAAAGTCCAAAATGAACCAAAAAGTGAAAGAAAAGAAGTATTGCATGTTGAATAAGAAAAGATATGCATACATTTATGCCATGAGCCCCAAATCAGCGGTAATCCAGGAGGTAATTTGCCCAACCACTTAAAACAAAGCTGAGTTGGACTCAACAGAGAGACTATTCAACTTCTTTATCGAAAGTTAGACATCTAAAATGTTCAAAGAAGCAATTAAATGTTGTAAATATAAAATAAGTACTGCGGACTTAAGCATTATCTTAATAATAGATACGACCACGATCAGAATCCTCCACTTCTCTTTTGCTCAACACGCAGGAAACGGAGAAAGAACGACGCTCTGCATCTTGTGATAGCAGAATCGGAAGTCGCATGACGAGGAACGCAGCTCTCTGTGGCAGTGAGATCCAGTGCAGATCTCATCCATCATTTATGCAGAGCTTTCCATTACAGGTTCATTTGAATGAGAGGGTAGTGTCGCCCTCCCTCTTCGAGCTCTAAAGGTCAGTGATTGAATATAGTCTTCATGCAGAAACTAACCTGATTTCCCTCTCATAGTTTTGCAATATTTCCCGGGCTCTTGCGGTTTAGTAAATAACAGTGCAGACTTAGTATGCCACAGAACTGTTGCATTAATCTTTCTGTGGAATTGGTGGGATTACTCTCTGTCAATTTACAGTTTGGAATTGGGTTTACTATTTAAAGCATTGCGACATTCTCCTCTGTACTGATCCGGTGCATGTTGCAGCTTATTTGATTCAGCCCAGCATGTGCTGCACCACCTCTAGTGTCTGGGTAGCTATAGTATCAGTTGACCAGCTGTTGAGAGGAGGAAATGAGCCTCAGCGTAATGATCATCCTGTGGTTTTATGCACCTGGCCATTGGTTTGTACCAAGTCTTTCAAATTAACTTTGGACTAATGTCTCCAGGATGTCCTGCTGAGTCAGTGTGGGTGGATACTGTGTCTCATTCTACTGTGTCCATCTCCAGATGGAGGATATACTACTGGTGTCTCAGCATACTGCCAGCCTCAATTAGCACAGCGAAGTCTTCTCACCTTTCTAGCGAATGGATTCGGAGTGTGAAAGTGGAGATTGAGGCCTTGAGGCTTTGTTGCAGATTTCCTCCTTTAATGCACTGTGATTGATGATACTTTGAGTGGTTTAGCTTGCTTTGTTTCTGCGGATCGCTGATTCAGAGAGGGGCCGCGTGTCTCTCAAGCTAATGTTGATGTGAACAGCACCGGAGGCCAAAGCCCCTCAGTTCAAAGCAACAATGATTTTCAGGAGCATGGGCAGCAACAGCAGAGTAAACTGTCAATAGAGAGCGTGAGGTGTGAGGCCTCTGATGTATTTCATTGCCGTGGGTCAATACACCATGGTTCTCGATGTCCTTGTGTCTTATGTACATTCTGTGCAGCAACATAGATCAGACAAGAGGGATTTAACCACAGTGTTGATCACCAGCCTTAATATATTGCTTTGAAAGATTTCAAAGGTGTTGCTTGTTCTATTGAACCTACAGACACAGCAACTCCGTTCAATACCAAATAAAACCTCCATTAAATTTTTTTTATATAACTGTGATGCTGTCTGAAACAAAAACAGAATGTGATCACTTTCTGCTTGACTTTGATGTACTCAACTGAAAACATTATGAAGACAATATATTTAATATTTCACATCATCAACCTGTCACAACTCAAACAATTTGGGACAGGGACTGTCTGGTCACAAGACTTTATCGATCTACTTGTCATGGTTTTGTCCAGTTGTTCGTGTACTGGGAAACTGGCATGGTTCCTCACAGACCAGGACAGGAAGGCTTGACAGTGGGTGATTAAAAACCACCCAGGACATCACTGGTACCACCTACAGAGCACCCATGATATCGACACCCACCCAGCAACAACCCTGTTCACCCTGCTGCCATCTGACAAAAGATACACAAGTATCTGCTGCCGTACCACCAGACCAGACAGCAGCTTCACTCCCAGCCTCCTCAATTCATCATCAAGACTCCATTTAGCCGGAAAAATTACCATAAATTTGTCTTGTAACCTTGTAACATGCATTCATCTCCACATTACCCTTCCAATTGTTAGATTATCGAGTACCACCTCCCAAGCCAGACTGTTTTTAGCCTCAGCTGTGTGCTGTTAGTTAGTCATAGTTGTTTACTATTCATAAAAATCTTGACAAAAATGTTTTTTTGGGGGGGGTTTAGTTAGCCGTGTGTCTCTTATATATTTATAGTCTTCTTGAGGTGCCATATGTAAACTAGCTGTAACCTTTACAGACCCGACTGTATGTTGCTGCTCCTCCTGCTGTTATTTTTCACTGCAGCTCCTCATTTCAATGTCACATTTCTCCACAGTTCAAACCGTTTGTGGAGACAGCCGTCCACGCTTAATACGCTGCAGCACTGTTACATCAGTCTTTCCCCCGGAATTGGTAAATGCATTCAGTACATGATTCTGTGTCACTGAAGCAGCTTTTAGAAGCATTATCTGTCACACCACTGGCCAGATGAATGGAAATAATTAGCATGCCGCACACACGTCTCATTTGAATGAGGACTGAAGGGACATATTCACAAAAGGACACGTAGGCTCTCTATAGTCCCAACTGCGCGAGACATCAGATGGCTTTGATAACAGCAGCCTGGTGGTCACCCCAGCTGGGGGGCTCAGATCAACCAAGAGAGACAGCTGGGGGCCCAGCAGAATAGACCATCCACAGCACAGCGTGAACTCTTATATCATCACTGCCTGTTTTTCTCAACCCTCCTCTTGTTTTTTTGGGCTTCGGAACGCTCACTGACGGGTGTCGAAATGGGTTTGGATCACAGCGAGCTGGGCCAAACTTGCCAGTGGTAATGGGCTTTGGCATTTAGGTGTGTAATTATTTATTTAGCTCCTTTTTTTTTTCCTCACCGCCCCCCCTCCTTGCATGAAAACAATTTTGCTCATGCCCTGATACGTGATTTGGGTTAATAGAATTTAAATACATTCTGACTACAATCCCCACAGGAGCTTTTAAGCTAACAGAGATGGGAAGTAGGCTGTAGGAAAGTGATGGAAGGGCTATAATTACTTGCCAAAGATGTGGTTTTTATATCAACAAATTACCAGGTGTACAAAGCGAGCTCTGTGGTCTCAGAGAAACGGCAAAGATAAAGCCTCTCCGCCTTTTCTTCCCGGTGTTTGTCTCTTGACTCTAATCCCATCAAAGACTCCCCTGCTTTTTGTTTTCCTTTTGCGAATGCTAAGATCCTCCCCCGACTTGGGCTTACCTCCCGTCAGTATTGGCATCTTGGAGTGCGCTCATTGGTGATTACTCACTTCTAGACAAACATCTGGGAGCGTAAATACAGCTAATCCCCTTCATCACCGCAGTCTCTCCACTACAGTTAGTTCTTCCCTAAGAGTAAATACCAAAACAAGAGAAAGGACTGACGACAGGATGGAGGAGAGCCACCGCCACACCGACAGCATCTGAATGGAATCATGTTCCTCAATGCCTGTTGAATGCGAGACATTGGTGGCCTCAAAATGTTTTCCTTTGCCTTGGTTAAATGACAAATGAAGTGTGAGTGCTGACCTTGGCAGATCAGGCTGTGGCTCTTTTATTCTCAGCACAAATACTTTATTCAGGTATTCAGCAGAGTCATTACCTTGGCAGAGGAAGAATAACCTCTTGTTTAAAAAACACCTACTTTTATATATTTGTACTGAGAACAAAACTTTATTTTAGAGAAACGGCCAATTGTTTTAATTCTGCTTTTGTTACAAATAACATCTGCCATCTTTACAATTCAAGCTCCGATTGGTAAGATTGCTGATTCATCTCATTCCCAACTCATCAAATACTGATGCTCTGGGTTTCCCCGACTTGTCAAACACTGGTGCTTTTAGATGGCAGCCGACCCGACTTAAAGTCCCAAAGCACCTTTATTTGATGACTTGGGAAACCAAAAGTGTCAGTTTTACTATCTTACCAACAAGAGTTTTAAGCGTTAGTTAGCTACAGTTGGTCGAGAAGGCTTGACTAAGAATAGGAAAATAACTTTGTTTTGGTTTGAAAGAAACCAACCGTGAGACGGGTAGGAGACGGGATGATAACCACAGCTTCTGGTGCAAAGTCCAAATGTATCCCCACACAAAAGCTTTAATAAGCTATTGAAGGAAGGACTCTTCATTAAACTTATCTGTTTTCCCAAAGGCTTTAAGGCAAAGTTGTAAGAGCTTTGGAAGCCGTCAAAACATTTCCATGTCTGTTTCTGAAAACCAGGTAGAAAACAATTTATTTAATTGTTAACTTAGGAAGAGAAAGGCAGAGAATCAAGCTATATGCTCTTTTTACTGCCGATACCAAGAGTGGTTATTGGTCATCAAGAAGGTCAGAAACTAAGTTAAAACTAGAAAACACTCAAGAGCGTATACCTCCGCCCAACATTCCCCTTTAATTCAATCTTGCATTTGACACCAGCGGCCTACACAGCCTGATCTTTCTCCTCATGATCCAGGCAGTTTGGAGTTCAGATGTTTCAGCTGTTCGGAGCTGTTTCAGGTGTGCAGAACAGTAAAAATAACACATGCAGTTGATCCATTTTAATATGAGATTTGTTAACAAGGCCTGCGGTTTCCCTGCTCACCTTTTTCAGATTGTTCCCTTGCGACGTCCCCGTACCGGCTGTGGTGAGCAGGGTGGCTCAGCGTTTACAAAAGTCACTTTAATTGCAATCATTATGAGTCCTGTTAATAATTGAAGTAATCCCCTCATTTAAATATTGTTTTGTTCCCAGTTTGCCTGTATTGTTAATTTGATTTGAATCATTGTTCTGCCCTTTTAATTAAGAAACTGCTTGTCTCATACTGTTAATGAGTTGTCTTGTGTGAGTAACTGTTTGTTTATTGGTTAATTTATTTGTGTGTAATCCTTAATGGTTTAGTTATATTGTACGATGAGTTACAGAAGAATATAGATGGCTTCATTTTTTGTGAGTGGCCTCAGCCCGGCTTTGTTTAGCTTATGTTGAACCAACAGCTTTAATATTTCATGTAATGTATGTTTATTATTTGGGAGAACAGTAGAAAAGGAAAAGAGAGGGAAAAAAAACATAAAGCAAAAACGAGCACATCCAGTTTCAATAACGACAACCACAGCCATGAATCTGTTCAATACGAAGTTTCTTTCTTTCGAAACACACACACACACACACACACACACACACACACACACACACACACACACACAATTAAGTTTTTTTTTTTTGCAATCACCATTCCAAAGAAAACAGCAGTTTATTCAAACTTATTTGCATGAGAAATGGAACGAGTAGCTCCAAGAATAGCTCTGAGTGGGCTGCGTTCCCAAAACTTCTAAAAAAACCCAATAACATCTTTTTTTTAATTTGTTTTCTCAGCATTTATTCAGTTTACTGCTTGACCAAAAGTGAAATGTGTTAGATCACAGGTAAAAGATTTAAAAAGCTGTGCAACTTTTCTCTGGAATAATTTATAGTCTGTGTGGAGTTTGAAACTGAAGTGTACTTGTCTCATATTTACTGAGCGATCCTGTAAACTCTTCAGACACGCATCCCGAAGTCCTTCATTCAGCTCGTCTTCACGCGCCTCTTACAGTCCCGCGGCCAAATGTATAAACCGTCCGTACACACGAGAAACATACTGACGCCAGCTTCCAACGCAGGTTTCTGAACGAATAAGAATCCACAGAGGGTGAGAATGTGTGTGATGTTGCAGGTTGTCAAGAAACGGATAAGAAAATTGTGAATTTGGGTGACAATTTATCCACGGCTGTTTTTGTCACTATATTGCGCTCAGATTACCTCATTATATAATTAAAAAGAAAACCGTGTCACATTGATTAGACAGCGATATGTGAGTTGCTAACCTTGTTGTCTGTAAATATATTTGCATAAATAAACAAATAAATTAATAATCTTTATATAAATTATAATTATTTTCCTGTATTTTTGGAGAGTAAGAATACATCCAAGTGTAACCGGCACTATTAGGGCTGGAGCTTTGTGTACAGGAGGTGCGACATGAAGGCTGCTTTGGAGTTCAACAGGTCACCGCCAACAAGTAATTTAGCCGTGAGTGAGTATTTAGGGGCTGTACTGATTTTCCGGCCCATGATGACGACCACCCGTATGGCAGAGGAAGTGCTCTGATTCTGAGCAGGTAACTTGGTGTGTGTTTAGAGTCAGTTACAGTCAGTTGTGGGGAACGTCAGACAGCTCGTGCACATGACTGAGACGTATGAGGCCTGGGAACAGACGTACGTTGGGGTTTTATAAATCTGACGAAAAGACTGCGTATGTCTGGTTTGTTGTTTTATTGGTTTCTGATGCTCCAGATAAAAAAACCCTTAGAATTCAGAGAGCGCTCCTGGAGTCAGGGAGCTCATCTGTTGGCATTTACGTCATGAGCACCTGTCGATGGTTTCTGTGCAGTTACTCTTACTGCCTTACTGAGCCTTAAATCCAAACGTGCAACCGAACTCTCCACCCCAGCCTCCACAGTCCTTCCCTCTGCCTCACTTCCTGCACTGACACTGGGTGTCGGTACTGGATTTAGATTATGAGGTGCAGAATTATCCAATGTGGAGGTAATTCCTAGAATACTGGCTGAAGCCGTCCGACTTGTCTTCATCTCATTTCATCTGGATTACTGTAAATCCCTGGGCTCCGGTACTCAGGGAGCAGCTTTGTTACTGTCTTTATCTTGTAGAGACAAGCGTTCTCACCAGGACCAACATATTACCTCACTTCCTGCGTCACCGGCGCTCTTTGACTTCCATGGTGTGTTACTGCCTCAGGGGAAGCTTTAGCCTGTGTACAATAAAAACAAGAGACCGTCAGCCAGGTCACAACAGACGACGTATTTCTAACACTTGAATTTATTATTCTTCCCTACTTGTGCGACTATATAGCATTTACCAATTTCCCATAATTGTCAGCTGAAGTTTTATAGGCTGCCTTTAATATGAATATTCTACTTACCTTACTTTTTAGCTTCCCAGATATATTTCTGAACTTGTGAAACCATTAAATCTCACTTATCAGCCTCTGTGTTCCGCATCATTTAAAGGAGACATCTATTTTCATCTACAGAATCCGTTTACAAGCTTTCTGGTTCAAAAACACATCAGTTTTGTCATACAGTCCACTGCTGCAGCTGACT
This sequence comes from Diplodus sargus, assembly GCA_903131615.1. NCBI lineage: Eukaryota > Metazoa > Chordata > Actinopteri > Spariformes > Sparidae > Diplodus > Diplodus sargus. The sequence continues at coordinate 731,525 of CAEMYA010000417.1, read as the reverse complement.
GAAACACTCTGTTTTAGGTCCCGTCTCTTTAAGGTCCCCCCTCCTGAATATCCAGTCTGTTCTGATTGGTCAGCTCACACACGGCTGAGCCAGCCAACATTTGGCATAAATTATGCAAATGTGACACACGGTGACGCAGTGTGATGTCATGAAGTCACAGATTTAAAGACGGGACTCCAGACGAGACGTTTCAGGGATGAGAGTTTTCTGTCAGTGTAGGAATTTCGACCTTTCACAACCTTTCACATGCAACAACCTACATGTATTTAAAACACTTAAGGAAAGGAAAATAACGGAAAAGCATAATACGTCTAATTCATTTCTTAAGGTAATATACATACATTCAATTTAATTCGATGCCTCTTAGGTCATTTGTTCTATTTCATCTCCTCCCCTGGTTGTCTTATGTTTTAAAATCTTTTGTATTTTAGTGTTTTTGCACTTTCTAAACTGTTATGCAACTGCATAAATACAGGCCATTATTGTTATATTGTGTTATACGTAAGAATACTGTCGCCTCCGTACATAGATCTCAATTGCTGCTCGCGACTTAAGTGTGTGCTTATGAGTCCTCCGTGTTGAAGAGTCACATAAGCAAAATGAAAATGCAAAACACTCTTTTCCGAATCCTTGGCTCATGTAGCAGATGGATCTTTTATTTCTGAGCAGTAATGAGTAACAGACTTGAGGTAAATGACTGCTCTAACAGCGCAGCCGTGTCTGGTAATGGAGCTCACACTTCCCATTTATCTCATAAAGGTATACCTTGGAGGAGAAACATTCTCTGTGTGTTTGCCAAATGCAACGGGGATAAAAGGCAGCGGCGGTGTTTGTGGATGGGCTCCTGCTCGCAGGAAACCACTGCACCATTTCCTCTGCCATCTACTCTCACAGCTTGGCTGCAGAGGCGAGCAGATTAGCTCCATCATCTCAGCATTTCACACGCAGCGGTCCGGCGTCTATTCACTGAATGTCTCTCCGAGCGAAGTCTAATTAATTGTTCATCTTGGCGTGATTCGCCGAATATTCAGCACTGATAGGTGTGATCATAAACTCCATAAAGACAGGTATACAAACAAACATGACGCACACTTCTACCCGGGCAATAAAACGTCTGAAAGAGAAATATGAGCTACAACTCAAACTATGATTCAGCTGCATTTGAGCGCACAATGAAACCATCAGACAGGAGAATTGCTTAGTAGTTATGGAGGTACTTAGTCACAGAGAGCTTTTCATCAAGCCTTTTTCACACTTGACACCTGTTCAATAAAAAACCCTCAGTGTAAACCACATCTTGACAAAAAGTTTTTTCACTCGAGCCGCATGAGGTGAAGAGAGCGAACATGTGCTGCACATGGTTCTTCACAGGCTCGACTTCTAATTCAATAAGAAGTAATTCTCTGTCAATCCTCACTGGCTGCTGTAATTAGAAGTGTGGTGTGACACTGGGTGAACATTTTAAAGCCGGACTCATCAATATTTTTCATATCGACGATGGATCAATTGATTATGTGCTGGTACTGAAACACCCACTGAGAATTATTACAGTGATTAGGAGGCTCAGCGCTACAAACTAGCTCTTTTGATTTTAAGGGCACAGCTTTAGGCTACGTTTACATGATGACGGTCTGAACAGAAGACGCAAAAGTGGCGTCACATCTTCACTTTTGATTCCGCGTTTAGACAAGCGTTTTTCGGGAGGAAATCTGTGCGCATACGGTGATGTAAAAGTGTGTGGAATTCGATTGGGTATGCATGCCAGGTGGCTCAGTGGTGCTGTGACACACTATTACACAACACCGCCACGTCTGAGCGCATGCGTAGAATCTTCCTCCTTCTCTAATGTGCGCCACGAAAACTGAAACATGGCTACTGCCGGTAATAAGAAGAATTTCGAACTATCCTGTACATTTCGTGGAAAGAAAATAATCCGACATGTTTATTTCCCTGAACTGTCGCATGTATGTAACGTAAACGCGTACGCGACGTGAGCAGATCTGAGCAGATTTTTGCGTTTTGCCAGTGTACACGGAAACGCTGCGGTGGAGCGTATTCAACTTTCCACTCTGGAGGGTGGTTTCAGATTTTTGTGTTTTTTTAAGCCCCAAAAACGCCGTCACTGTATAAAAGAAAGGTACTTCCGATAAAATATTTTGGAGTTTTTACCCGCAAGCATCCTCGTGTAAACGGGGTCTGAGTTGGATCCAGAATCCGGCGTCGCCTCAACAATCCAGAAAGACAAACACTGCCCTCCAACCCTCCGGACTTGCAGACTGAGCCCTCGTGAACTTCAGTCATTTGCATTGTAACGTGTTTACAGTCAACATTTTTTTAAAGATTACTGTAAGTTACATCGCTGTCTGTACGGCAGCCATGAATCACCTCCCTCAACACGTACTGTTGGATCACAAAGATGGATGATGGAGAAAGGAGGAAACCATGTGATGTTAGCTACAATGGCCCAAAAGGTTAAAGTCACTTTTATATGATGGGTGGGGTTATCTAGATTTACTGTAGATCGGATCTGTGTTCGGTTCGTCTCCACTCCACCATGGCTGCGGACTTCACTCCTGTCTATGTGTTGAACTTCCACTGCGTTATGTATCTACTCCGTTATCTACTCCCAGGGTGATTCTGTAATTATCGTGGGAACTCCTCGGTCTCGCAACTCCAGCTGTCCAGCTGGGTGTTGATGGACCTCGGAACAAAGGTTACGCAACGTACGTGCATCCAGTGGAATCCCCCGGTTACATTTGGATCAGTTGCCCCTCGATGGTTGAATCCTGGAACGTAAAAGACCAAATTGATTTCAACCATGCACCTATGTCAGTTCTAATTACAGAGTATGTGTACTCAGAACAGGCCTGAGGCTGCTCGTAAAAGCCTCAATGGACCTATTTTATCTCACTGTAATTTGGTGGGATAAAACAAATGGAAGCATAAAAGACATGTACACCAACACAAAACCAGAAACCTTCAAGTGATCAGCCAACGCCGTCTCCTGTGTGTTCATATGCAAATCGTTTGCAATAGAGAGCATTTTTCTGCTGCTCAGTATAAATATATCTGCTAAATACATCAGCTGGGAACATTTTTAAATACCTTCATGTTCCTACATCCACAGAGCATTAGAAAAAGCTTAGTATCCATATGTTGCTGCAGCAGTAATACTATCTTTACTGAAGGTTTCTTTCCTTTAAATGTAAAAATGTTCTTAGAAGCTGATTTCTTCAGGATGATTGAGTGGGTTGCTCTTGTCAATAAGTCCTCGTCCAGCTGGCAGCGCTCGCTGGTTTTCAATGAAAACCGCTTTAAAATGGTGAATGTCTTTTTCTCCCAGCAGCTAATCACAGGCTAAGATTTGAGACAGGGAACTTGCATGAGTTGAGAAATCCATCACGGCAAACACAATGACTGCCTCTATTGTTGTCAAAGTGACAGAATTGTTGCTCTTATAAGCGCCGACTGATTTGAAAAAGTCTGCATTACCATACAACAGTAAGGTTATTCTGACAAAAATGAAAATAAAACCTGCTGTTCGCTGTGATGGATTACTGTCTCTCAGGCGAGTCCAAGTCTCTGCTGGCAGAGTTTCATACTTCAGGGAAAACAATGGAAATTAGTTTCTGCATGAAATATACATCCAAGAGTCGAAAAAAACCTTTGGTGTGTTTCACAAAATGGTCAGCGTCAACAATGCAAGAGTTTAAATGTGGTAATAAATGGAACTAAAACATGCAGAAACCTCTGAATAGCATCGCCTTCATTAACACAAACTATCATCAACAGAATGTCAACGACGCAGATGTTGTAGTGATGTCTACAGAAAGTTAGCATGCTAACCAGCTAGCACCAACCCATCCCGCCTCCAAATATCAATTTGTGGCTCAAGATGTTATAGTCTGATAGCCTCGGGTTCAAATAGAAGAAGACACAACTACAACTTCTAAGTTTAGGATTCTCTTTTATAGAACTACGACAAACTCATTTAAAGTTTACATAAAAACAGTCTTGGTTTGTCTTTCCACAATCGTCTCTGGTTTGGTTGAAACAAAACCCCAAATTCACTGAAAAAGATCGGAAAATATTCCAGCTCTACTCACCAGCTGACGCTTCATGCTTCTCCTGTCCCCGCCTGCTGTGTCTCCTCCTTCCTCGAGTCATAGTCCTGTTTAGAGCTGCTGTAAATCACCTCTGTACTTTATCCCCTTGTCCTCAAACATCTGGCATCTTTTGGTCCGAGAGGCTGAGTGTTCAGTTCCAGTCTGGTGTCCAGCTGTGTTCACTGAGAGGCAGCTGAGACTCCCCCTGTGTGATCTGAGGTCACTGTCAAGCCGGCACCAATCAGCTAATTTAATAATAGCGCCACTTAGCTCCGTGGCCAACTGGGCTGCTAGCTCACGGCAGCTAGAAGCTACAGCCAGAGATACAGGAGCTGCAGCAAACAGCACAGTGATGCTGCCTTTAACTTCTGACAGTTTCTTAAGAATTTTTTGCGGTTAGGAAAAAATAGATGTTAGTTTGTTGTTGTGAACAAAGTTGAGAAGCATTAAACACAACTATTTCCTCTCCAGCTGTGTGTTAACCTCGCTTCATGTAAGAACCACTCGGAGGGCCAGATTTGTTTTGGCATGTTCAAGTGATGTGACATTCATCACACATTTCAGATTTCTCTTCAAGTGGTTCATACCTCATGTTGTAATTAATTTCTCTTAAGCTCTTTGTGACTCTGTGAAAGATCCTGTATTTAACTACCTTTACTTACCTGGCCTATTTCTGCATTTTACGTGTGTTACTTTTCCTGATTATACAAACAAACTTTTACAAGTAATGTTTCCAATGAATGACTGCTGCTTGTAATAAAAGCATGTCATGCAATGCCAGGAACCATAATATCAATGTAACTTATTTTTTATGAAGCATTGGCTGAATAAAAAAACAGGCAAATAAAGACGGTGAACACAATGTTCATCTGGACAACTTGATATTGCCCGCAGTCTGACAGATAGTTTGCACTGCCATGCGTCCATTGATCTGTGGTGAGAGATAAACCCACATCCCATTGTTCCTTAATGCCTCGAGTTTCCCCAGAGAGGAATATGCTCCACTGCCTCCACCAGCCGAGACCATCCCTCAGTTTGCTGCAGCTGCTCTTTCTGGATTCTGATCTCCAGCTCAATATCTTTATTAAGCCTCACATCAGCATAACTCCCCGCTTTGAATTGTACAGAAATGTTGAATCACTCGCACCAAACTGCATGTGAAGCTCATTAACTGCGATGATGTCTACATTTCTTACCAGATGCCCGAGCTCAGTGCTGTGTTAATACACCACTTACAAGAGTTTTTTCCACACGACTTGTGTATAAAGGCGGATTCCTCTGTGGCCAGAAGCACCAATTAATAACAAGTTACTCTGGGAAGTGCTTTAATTAAATGTGAATTTGAGGTTTGTCTCTCTTTCTGTTGCGAGCAAAAGGAAGCTTTATAAATATTTGATGGTTTGTTTTTCTGTTCTCGTCTTCCATTAGTCACCCTCACATCTACCTCTTATTCTTCATGTTACTATGATAATGGGTACCTGCCACTGCAAGAGAAATATTAAAGATATACATCAGCCAGAACCAGATCCACACTATTATTTTTTTTTTCCTTTCCGGGCATAGCTAATTTTTTAAGACAAATTCAAGCGTTCATATCTCTTCACAAAAGGCACCGAAAGACAATTTATCTCCTTGAAGTATTGCCGGAGGAGTTCAAGTGGTGTAACAGAGATCAGGAGAGACAGTCGGGGAAAAATGTTCATCTTTATACGCCGCTGCTCTCTGGGTAATATCTCAGACCCGGGCTGGATTGGGACCTGCTGTAGCAGTAAGCAGTAGTCGTGTGCACAGTGTACAGTGTGCAAAATCCATATGAGATGACAGAAAATAATTAACCTTGCTAAGATTTAGTCTAAATTGCAGTATAGTCTTTGTTCTCATCAGCTGGAGATAGGAGGTTCTTGGCAATTAAAGTTTAAACCTTTGACACATCATCAGCCTAATTGAAAGCTACTGCTCACTTTTACATTCTGCTAGGTGTCTTAAGTTGTAGCGAGATGTGTTAGCTAATAACCTCTGTTAGCTGTGGAGCTAGTGGCCCGATACTAGCCGAGGGGAGTCTGTCTGGACCATGAACTCGGACCACATGGGGAGTCACAGCGGGCTGCAGGGCTCAGCTCAGCTGGGTTCTGGTGCCTCTGAGCAGACGCCAGCCAGCGAACACAGCCTCTGAGAATTTATTAAGACTACATAGAGGTACAGTAGCAGAAGGTTGCTGGTTCTATTCCCCTGGTCTACATGATACAGAACCCCAAACTGCTCCTGATGTGCTGGTCGGCACCTTGCATGGCAGCCACCACCCTCAGCATATGTACTGTAAGTCGCTTTGGACAAAAGCGTCAACTAAAATGTTAATTTAAAATGTTAGTGCTGTTTCCCCACAACAAGAAGGTTCAAAACCAGGTCGGGCTTCTCTGTGTGGAGTTTGCATATTCTCCTCATGCCTGCATGAGTTTTCTCCGAGTACTCCAGCTTCCTCCCACAGTCCAAAGACATGCAAACGTTCTGCTGATCGGTTACACTGAATTGTCCGTGGGTGTGCTTGTGAGCTAAATGGTTGCCTGTCCCTATTGTTCAGCCCTGTGATTAGCCAGTGTCAGGAAAAGGGTATCATCAGGACAGACAGTGCTAGCTGTTCAGCATGCTACAACTCCAGTAAACGTCTCTGCAGCACGGCACAAAACACACATGTCTCTGACGCTCTTTCTTTCTTCAAATTCTGGAACATTTTTCATGTAAAATACTAACACTGCCCGTATCTCACACACTGCCCCTTTAAGAACTTTAAGGCAAAGAGAAAGAAACTTGTCTTTAAACCGAGAGAGAGAGAGATTTAAGAAGTGACAGTGCAGCGTAGCTTATCATCATTACCATAAGAAAGAGGAGGTGAAGGTAAGATTAGCAGCTCGGTGAGAGAGTGAGCAGTCTCCCGGGTTGAACTTTCAACTGTTCCATGTGTGCATGTGTATGCATGTGTATCGGTGCATCTGTTCTCAGGTCAGCTGCAGCCTGTCCCGTGTTCCCAACTGGGGGTCAGACAAGGGACACGCTACCTTGTGAATCTGTGCTCGCTTGCGGTTGAGTTTTGTGTCTTGGGTTTTATGCAATGTGCATGTTTTGCTCTGATAAAAAAGTAAGTAGATACAAGGAACCCAGTGATTCTGGGTCTGAGCGTCTCCGTGCAGCTCCAGATGAAACCACACAGCATTGCCACCTAATTGTTCATTCCGACTTGTGGGAGACGAGTTAAAGCAGCTGCTGTCATTGTTAATCCGGTGGAAGCCTGTCAGCCCGGGTCCATTCTGGCTCTCAGCATCAGACAAATGAATTGGTCGTGTGAGTTCTCGCTGACAGTAAGACAACGGTTGTGTCTGTTACCGAGACACGTTACCCGCTTCTCCTTACAATCTGACACTTGAGTATCAAGCAAACTGTCAAGGAGGATTTGGATCCCGTTAGAATTAGCTGCACGGTCTTTAAAGGAGTTTTGTACTCACACAGCATTGTTATTAACGGTTATCAGCTGACCTGAAATCAGCCTGTAGATGATGAGTGAGTCGTTGGCAGGATGAGATGGTGTAATAACGACTGCAGTCTGACTGAAAGAAGATCTAAAAAAATAACAACCACGTTATCTGTCAGGCTCACAGAAACACAGGGGATTGTGGGTCCAATTTAACACACAAAAAAGTTTACTTCAGTTGAAATATTTGCCTCCATCACAGCTGGTGGCGCAGTTATGTTTTGTGAACCGACTTTTTATTCAAAGATGCATTACAGCAACTATTCTGTCACTTCGACTTACAGCTACGAGCGTCACGGGGAGCTTTAAAACCTAGAAAACAAATCAATACAACTCACAGACCTTTAAATTACGGTGGCCTGTAGTTGACAAACAGTAAAGTCACATTTTTTTATTGACTTTCCATTTCAGGGGGCGATAAAACTCTGATTTGCCCCCGTTAACATTTTAGAAGGTCTGTGTTGTACTCTCAGATCAGCTCCAGAGGTCGCGTCAATATTGTCACCGAACACGGGTGACGTGTCTGTAATGAAAGCCGCTTCCGCCTTTCAGCGGCGTGATCTCCTGTTCGAACACATCCAGCATCCTCCTGCGTCACCGCAGCTTCTCTGAACATTGTGAACCACCTCCCCGCTGAACAAATGTCCTCTGTATAACACGTATGCCGCCACATGGCGCGAGTCAAAGCTGCAGTCCTGATCATGATAGATGATGTTTCCCTCCCTCTCATTTTTTTCCCCTCTCCGCAGTGAGTTGTCGTATCTTTAAGGAAGAATAATATGCCGGCGCAGCCAGCAGACCTCGAGGACGAGCACCTGTAGTTCAAAGGCCGCAGAGAGTGAACAAGGCCAAATTGTTTTAGAGAGCGAGTGAGGCCAAACAGACAGAAATCTATGAGTCTCCAGCTCCGGTCCTTGGATGTGTTCGACATCTCTCAGTGGAGCTCAGCATCATTTTTCTCAGAGTTTCTGTCGGGCGATGGTTGTGTATGTTGTTTTCTTGTCTTTGCTGGAAGTCTCACAGGTTGAACGGTTTCAGAGACGATGAAATTCAGTTGAGGTGGATCCGGAGTTATTTGGTTAAAAGTCAGATAACTTGATTTGGACAAAAACATTAAATATATTGTACATTAACTTGTAAGTTTTATAATTTATATAATTTTTTCTTAAGTGAAACTCTCACCAAAAAGTAACTGAGGCTTTATTTGTGATTGAATATGAGTCAAACCCTCGTGTAAAAGCATAATTACCACGAAAGAGGCACTTTTAAGTTTCGTTTTTGGGCAAGCCAATTTTCAATGGGAGTGCTAAGGGCACTTTTACGCTAGCATCAAAATCTCTGTTTTTAAAACACTAAGAAGGCTCGACACAACATGAAACTTTGCTCGTAGTATCACCAGGGTCTCTACACATGAACACGAGCATTGAGAACATTGTTTGTGTACACAGAGTTACTAAAAAGAATGTTTTTGGACGACTCACGTTAGCTGCTGCCGTCATGGCAGACAAAAAGCGTCGATCCCCGAGTGCGACCTAATTCTTTTCTTGATTCTTATCTAATCAAATTTTGGGATCCTGGGCCTTCTAGAGAGATGAATGAGCTGTATGGAGCTATATTTTGCTTTTATCGGCTATTATTTCTCCGTCTACTTCAGATGTCGTGCAACGCTGTCTTACTGCAAAGCTCCAAAACCAACTCTCCCTTATCAATCATAGATAATGACTGAATCTCTTTATTTTTTGGGTGTACTAACCTTTAATGCTGAATGGATGCTCTGTAATTATCTGCTTGATGAATTCAGAATGCTTCACAGATTAAACACTCTTTTGTTTTACAGGTCTTTAAAGGGAAATCATGCATGATAATGCCCCTGTTAGCTACCTTGGCTCAGTATTTGCACGGTCTACCTCTCATTGAAAATCCATAAGCATAGCACGTGTCACATCTGCATGCATCCAGGAGTCACCTCATCTGTTACAGAACCTCCTGGGGCTACCTACAGTAATCTTCCAATAGACAAAGCCTTCAGGCAGTCCGGCTATCAAACACTCTCGCTGCCGGTTTGTTTATGGATTTTCAGCATGTTCCCTTGAAGAAATTAAGGTTTATCCCCGCAGGATGTTCAGTAATACCAGCCACTCAATACTTCTTGACACCGCAGTGACGAGGACAGTGACTCCTGTGCGGGAAGTTTTCAGGGATAGCTTGCTCACCGAAAGCAAAATATATCAATAAAAGGTGTCCAATAAATTTAAAAATGCATCAAAGATGTGCACTGTGAACTCCCTGTAGGAGAAAATGTGTTTGATAAAAACCCGGCCTCACGTCTAGCATGATAAATGGCATCACTCCGCAGCCCCTCCGCCAAAAGAAGCAGCGAGCGGTAATAAGAATACAGTAAGTAGTGTCATTCATCCTGTGCTTGGAAGAGCACACTTCGAGCGCTACATGCCAAGAGTAGCACTATTCTGCAAATAGAGTGCACCTTCCAGGAATAATTGAAAGGTCCCTGCATGCAAGCTAATGGAAGTGTCTTTATTTCAGATGTTCCTGCGGTGGGCAAACGGAGAATCAGGAGACCCGCGGTGCTCTTGTCTCTGGTTTCTTTATGCATTTAGTTATGTTCAGTGCCTCATATGTAAATCAGAAGGTCCTGGACGCGGACGGGATGCTGTTCTGTCGGGTCAGGCGGAACGAGAAAAAGTCAGGGAACAGAACAAAAACCCACAGGACCTGGAGCACATTTCTCAAAACTAAAAGCAGAACTAAACACGTCGTTACAAGCTATTTATTAATCAGAGAATTCACAATAATCTCCTAAACTTAGCAGCAACAGCTGATTGACAGAAGAGTGCGTTCTCTCCTCCTGACTGTCTCTTCACCTCCCTGTCGACTCGTCTTCATCCTTTTCGATGTGCTATGATAGAGGAACATGAAATTAGGGCTGAGGATCCACTAACAGCTTGTCACAGCTCCTCTAATATCAGCGCAGACTGACAGTGTAGAAGCACAGGTTGCTAATGTTAGCCTCTAACACGGCTGTTTGCCAGCAGTAGTTGGCAGTGCATCTGTTTACAGTAATGCCATCATGAAGTTCTCAAAGGGTTGAAAACAAGGGTCAGGGTTTAGGTGCAAAAACATGCGACACCACTGGTCCTACCTGTTGGACCACACCTGCTGCAGATTTACTGAGTGTACTGTTAGTTCTCCCTGCCTGTTAATTAATATTCAGGTGTTCCACTGTCTCTAAACTGTCTGTGCTCCCTCTCTGTTACAGCTGCTTATTTCCTACCCAGGGCACTGTGCACGCTCTGGAAGACCCTTAATGAATATAAAAGATAGTTTTTTTGGTAAAGCTTCCCTCCTCAGACCCCCTCAGGGCCTGTTGATGTTCTGGCCATTGGCCCAAGTACAGTAAAGTGGTTTTGTTCATTCATATAAGCACAAATATTCAATTTCAGCAGCCCGGTTCATTAGTAATGTCTTTATAGTGATGGTCTGTTGCAGCCTGTTTCACAGTTTACAGCTACGACAAGTCTGATACATTCAGAGCGATAACTACAACAGCAGTGTCGTTAATTCTAGCAGTTTTTTGTGGTAATTGTCAAGATAAGCACCATATTTTGAGCACAGTTAGTAAATTAGAATTTCGGAACAAACCAGAGCAGAAAACTGATCTCAACAGCTATAACGTTATGATGTCTTTGTGTGATGTTGTAGAGACTTCTCATGATGTTAGCATGCTAACCCAGCTAGCCCTAGCCAAAAGCTACTGTGCTAGCGGTGTGAACATCAGCACATCCCCTGTGATCTGAGCTCCTGGTCTGGACTGCTAGATGCACTGCTAACTGAGCTAACTGACTAATGGTAGCTACAGTTAGCAGCAGTGAGAGGATGTATTCTGTAGGGCTGCTCCAAAATGACGTTCGAATATTTGCTCTAAAAAAATGCATAGGCTCGAATCATTTGAATATCTATATTTGCTCATTATGTCAATAACAGCAAGACAAAGTAATACAACGAGACATAACTACTTGTATAGGTATTTTCGGGATACGGTACCTCGGTTCCAATTCTTGACAAAACTCTCTGAAGCCCGTGCCATCAACGATACTGATCGGCTTCATGTCCTTGCATATGAACAAAGCAAGTTTCTACGAGCACGCCTCTTGTCGTTCTGAAGACAAAGACCTTGTGGAGGGCGGTGAAAAATATATAGTCGAGACGTGGCTGTTTAGTCGGAGCTCCAGACATCATGGCGTGCTGATTCGGGTGCACATTTTCGAGATGTGCCCTCATGTTGCTCGTGGTGGAATGGTAAGCTAACTGTAGCTTACACAGCTTGCATACAACTTTATCTCCAGGCTCTGCATTTTTGCCGTCTTCTGACCAAAATCCAAAGTATTTCCAAACGGGGCTTTTTAGGCTGCTTGGAGTCTGAAACACTCTCTCTGCTGAACTTTCTGCAATTACCTTTTTCTCTCTGTCATCTGCAGCTTTAAGTAGTTATTTTGAATCACCTGTTCTACTGTGCATACTAAGCTATACTGCACCTAAAGATAATGTATAATAGTATAATGCACAAGTTAACCTCGTGTCTAGTTTAGCTTAAGTACTGACTGCAAACTTTATTTTCTCCATGCAGCAGTCTGATGGTGTCTGAGGGCGGCAGGGGGATCAGCCTCAGATGAGGGGGAGGCTGTCGGGGGGGAAGCAGAGGGATTAGATGATGAAACTCCCCAAAAAACTGTGTTCTTGATTTTGTTTAAGACAAAGCTAAAGCTTCGCGTGCCTCCGGGAAATCGGAAATCACTTCATCCATGTCTATCTGTAATGAGTTCTGATGGATGATATTGTTAGAGACGACCTTTGTGTATCATGTCATGTACCAGGATGTGACCATTAAATTGGGGAAATGTTGGTGCAGAAAGAAACAAGCAATATGTACTTTTTTCTTTTTTTTTTTTTAAAGGTAACGTTTTTTTTCTCCTTTTCGATCAATACAGGAAGGAGAGCCGGAGGTGGAGGCAGACACCAGAGAGGTGGCTGCACCATCTATAACTTTAATACTGCCTCTCCTGTGTGGTTTGTTTATGTTGCGTGCGATGGAAATATTGCATCAGATAATTAAACCGGTGATAAAATGATGTACACTAATGTTAGATGGTGAGTATGAGTCATGCATTTTAGTGTTAAACCCGAGCAGCTTTCTATGCTGCACTGCTGTCTGCAGGTTGTCGTGAAAACGTCCACGAGCAGCAGATAAGAGAAACATCTCTGCTCATAAATCTTTGCACTTTTTGCTGCGTCTGAAGAAAGTTTCTGATGCATATACATGTACGTAACTAACTCTCAAACCGAATATTCAAAATATATTAATAAATAGAGGTTTGCTTTAACATTGTAACTATCATCAGTGTAACACAGCAAGTTTATTAAAAAAAAGTTTTGATAATATTAACATTTCTGGGAAACTTTCTGCATAAAAAAAGCTGATGAAAAAACTTTAAAGATCCCAAAAGGAAAGTTGAGCTAGCGGTCGCAGCATCGACCACATCGCCCCTCTCTCTTTAAGACAATTCACAATTAAATCTAAAGATGCATTAAAACAAAATGTGTTAATATCAAACTGCACTACTCTGTCAGTGGGGCGGTCCAGAGGTTCTGAAGGAGCAGGCTCACATGCACAAAGACCGGGTCCGAAACAAAAGACAGGGAAGCTCAGTCCCAACACACAGGGAGGGAGTATGATAGTTGTTTCCTGACATCTAGCTGAATGTTGTTTATCGAAGCTTTTAACTTACTGATAGTGAAATTCTACATTTTACTTTCTTCAGTTAGAAAGTTACTTGATTCCACTACGTGCTGATCTTGGTCCTATTTCATCATCTTCATTGCAAACACATTTTTCTCCTTTTTCCAGACAAAATTGATTAATTCTGGCTTTTCAACCCTTAAATTTTTTAAAAATAAATCTATAATATATTCTGTGAAACACAACAGCATCCAAACAATCTTTAAAAACAAGTCACACATTGAATGTTTCATTTAAAAAAATAAATAAATAACTGTATTTGATATTACAGGTGTACATTATGAATGTTTTTGGTAACTATTTACCATGTATTGATACACATTTCCAGTTCCAGAAGTCGTTGACTCCAGTGACTCTTAAGAAAATCTTTATCCAGAGCATATTTTGCTGTTTCATGATCCCATTTTATATTCTAAAAACCAGACTTACCATCTGTTTTTTAGAATATAAATGGGATTTTCACACCCAGAACCTCACATTTTGTTTTAAAAACACACGTTTTCACATTTATTATTTTAGTTTCTCAGGGTGAAGCAGCTTGTTTGTTCTGTAACATGGGACCATCTGGAAAATATTTGTCTACATTTTATAGATATGTTCCGCTACATTTTTCCACAAAACATATCAGCTGATGCAAATTACTTTTGTACGACCATCACTTTTAGGAGACGTGTTGGCCTCAGCGGTGGAACTACAAGCACACCGCAAACTCATCTGCATAGTAATCCTGCTGCTGCTCTCCAGTCGAGGACAGTTGAACTAGTTGTGTACCGTTCTCTCAGCTCTCGCCGTCCGTGAAAAACAAAAGGACTGCCCACTTTGTTTTTGTCCGCATGGCTGGAGGCTCTCACGTCGATTGTTCTCCCAAATCATTTCAAATAAAAAAGCTACAAGAGGTGAATTATTTCAACTGCCGTCCTTAAGTGCACCTTTCACATCCATTGTTGCCCCGTCACAAGTGCTCAGTCCAGAACAGGATGTTATAAAAATGGTTAGCAAAGGCAGAGGTGGCACTGTGACGCTCTGATAATGTATATATTATATATATTACACATACTGAGGAAGTCTCTGAACATCAGGGAATATGCTCGAAAGGTTTAAGACGACTGTTAACCTTAATCTAAGGTGAGGTGGGTAAATCTTCTGAAGTATTATTCTGATATTAAGGGGCAGAACAAGTAAACTCTGGTTACAATTACACACATAAACTGTGATTATACATGTCTAATGTGAAATAACATGAAAAATCTATAACTGTGAATAAAATATACAGTTTTTTCTAATAGTATCTAATTTAAAAGTACAGCATTAAACTTGGATGTAACAGTATGTTTATGTGGGGAAAAAACATTATATTGTATTCACAGTTACAGATTTTTCATGTTATTTCACATTAGACATGTAAATTCACAGTATATTTGTGTTATTGTATGAATATTTATTAATTTGTGACACTGTTCTACCAGAGTTTACTAGTTCAGCCCCTTAAAATAGGAATAACACTTCAGCTGTATGTTTTCTACATGAATTATTAGCAGAAGATTAAAGAGGCTTAACAGGATTCTTAAACCTGTTGAGCATCATTTCCACAGGTTCCAGTAGCATCAGGAGCAGTTTGAGGTTTCTTGCCCAAGGTCACTTCGACATGCAGACCAGGGGAATCAAACCAGCGACCTTCGGATAACAAGACACTGGCTCTACCCGCTGAGCCACAGCCGCCTGTCTTCTGTCTTCTCTCCTGTCTAACAAAACCACAAAACATATACCAAAAAAAACCAACAACAACTTCTAAGGAATTTATTTCACAAACTAGTTTGAAACTTAACTTTAAAGACACCAAATCACTGTGATGTGTAAAAGACAGTGCTGAGAGGATTGGAGTAACTTTTCCCATCATGCATTCTGCTGACTAGTTTGTTAAGTTATTTGTTCCCAAATGCAGATGTTACTACGTGATTGTAACTGGTATGAAGACAGAACATCAGTCTGCTACTGTATGTTGGCAATTGTGATTTTTGTGCTGGTTTGGAGCTTTTTACCAGAAGTGAAGTGGGAGTCATATTTCTTGATTCGAGCCAGAATCTTGATTCCTGTTGTTACTGTTTCGGCAGGAGGCTGATGTTACTAGTATGTTTGTGAAGGCTAGCAAATTCTTTCAAAACTTCAGGTGGTGTCGATGTGTCTGACGATGTCAGAGTTGCACTGGAATGTGTTTAAGTGGGAACAATGATGAGGGCAAATCTGAGGCACACTGGAGTTATTCAGTCCTTAAAAAAAAAAAACGAATCCAAGGCTGAATGCCACAATGACTTCAATCTGAACATGTGAGTGTGTGACAGAACAAGTATTCAATACATCAGATTTATTAACACATCTGCACGGAAACGCAAGAAAATATATGTCTAGGAACTTCAGAAAAAGGTAAGCATGTCGTGTGATTTAATTGTATTTCTAAGCTTGCCGAAATGATAAATGATTTACGTATCGTCATAGAAACACCTACAGACTCGACTATGAGCGATCAGCTGTGAGTGACGCGCTCTCGCCTCAGCATCTAATTTTATTCGTGACCGTGAATTCAAAATTTAAAGCCGATCCATACAGTCGTCGTGATTACAGAGCGTCACATCTGTGTCAGACGAGAGCGAAAAAAAACCCCTAATTGAATGCAGAATATGTTTTCGACACAAAATGAGGTCAAGAACTTCCTGACGAAACACCCCGAGCTCCGCATGATGGAAGGGGGATGTTCCACACATCAGCAGCAGAGTTACAGGAAGATGTTGACAGCATGGCGAAGATTATCGATTATCATCGAGCGGTGGCTTTTTCACAATGTTTATTTAAAGTTATTTTTAAGGAAGGACAAACTCTGAATAAAATCTTGATACATGTTGGACACAATGTGTGGTTATGATATGTTTTAACCACGTTCGTAGTTGGAGGTGTACCTTGCTACGTTCCTCAAGCTTCATACCTGAATGTCTAGATTAATACACAACACAAATATTTACATCATATTCATCATGTTTTCCACTATTTGAGGTTCAGCTTGAGCTTCGGGAACAAATCTGTTCGATGTGTCCAGCTGTGTTGGAAACTTGGAACCAAAGTCTGAAAGTGTCGGCAGTCGGGGGATTGGACGCCATCGGATACTCTGATTGGTTGTCTGCTAGCTGTTCAATGACCGCTCTGATTGGTGGTGTGCGAGCGAATCAGCGCCCTCCTGCGACGTCTTCGTATAATAACGAGCCCGAGAGCAGACGACGCGACCATCAGCTCAGCCATAATGATCCCTTAAGTGATGCCACGTATTGTATTCCACAACTGTCTTCTCGGGTCAAACGAATACTGAACCAATACTGTGTGCACTTTGTTTTTCTCTGATATTCTGCACTCTATCATTTCCTGATGTAAGTTTTTGGATTGCAGCTCACGCAAGTGCAAAACGGACACGCTACTGTGTAGTCAGCAGTAGTTGAGTTGGTGTGTTTCAATGCAACTTTTCTGACAAACGGGTCGGACGAGAGGCGATGGAGTGGTCGGATAAAAGCAGCTGGCCGTTGGTTTGAGTCTGGACCGTGTGTGGGCGCTTGTTAGCAACAGCTAACTGTTTTTAACACACGGAAGAGCTTTATAATTAAACTGTGGGACATTTAATGTCAGAGAACAAAACATGTGAATATCTTCAGACGTTTTTTCAGGCATATAAATCAAAGACTTTTTTCATTTTTTGCAAAAATGCTGACTGATTTCTGGGTTTTAGGACCACAAACTCAGCACTCTATCTCACAGACCGGAGTGTTGGTGCCACCGACTGTTTATCTTGATGAAAACTGCATATTATCTTTATATTCGTTTCACTGTCACACTGTAAACCTCAGTCTCAAATGGTGAAAAACAAGCTTCCCGTTAACAGGCAGAAACCTTGAACAGAACCAGACTGGAATAATAATATAGTGATGGAGATTAAATGGTCGCGTTCTTGTTTCCGGTGACAGTGGCAGGACTCTTTTCTTTTTCTGTGCCTCTAATGAATCTGAAGATATTGTAGTTTTTAAGTATGACTTGTTAGAACTGGACCAGGCAGTCAGGAGCATGAGGGGCCGGTGTGGCTCTGCTGTGCGTCTGATTAAAGAGGGACCAGGTGACTCCCAGCAAACCTCCATCCTGCCGTGTCGGGCTGATGACTGCTGCATCATAGTTAAAGAGATATTTGAGTGAGTAGGCCTACATGCAGCCTACCCCACCCTCTCCTCCTCTCCTCCTCTCCGCCTCCCTCACTCTGCCATTGGTTAGCGCGGGGCAGGGCTCCGGGATGATGCTGCTGGTGGCGGCAGGGGAGGAGGGCTAAACTCGGAGCGCACGTCTCCCCCGCTGCGCACACACGCACCGCGAAAGTGAAGTGAAGATGCTTCTCTCTCCCTCTCCGACCAACAGTCCAGCCCGTAAACCAGTCACTTCTTCTTCTTCTCCTGCTTCTTCTTCTGCTTCCAGAGCGTCAAACTGTCCCCTTCCCTGGTTTACGGGGCTCGTCCAGCTCGGAGGAGGAGGCGGCGGGAGGAGGCAGCGGAGCTCCGGAGCGGCGCACACCCGGTCAGTGTGTCCGCGGAGAGCTACGCGTCGGAATGGGTGCGCTGACAAAAGGACGTTACCTCTCCACGGCGGGCCTCCTGCTGCTGGTTTATTGCACCGTGTCCGTGATCTGTAAAGGTAAGAGCTGCGTGTCCGTGAGCGTGCATGCGTACTTTCACCGGGCTGTGAGACGCTTCCACCCGGCGTGGTTGTGAGAAGCCGCTCTCCTTGTGCCATCCTCGTGGTTACGCACCACTTGTCACGTTTTTTCTATCGTGTTTGCAGATATTGTGGATATTTCCGGAGGGTTGTGTTCATGAACAACAACTGTGCACATTCAGTTTGTCATCGTTGGTCTTTTTGATTTCATCCCCCGGACTTATTGCGACTGTTGGAGCTTCCTCTTCTTCCTCCAAATGCGCAGCGGAGCATCTGATATCAATTCATCAAGCCGCAGCTGACACTGTCAAGTTCCCACACTGCTCATCCTCATCGTGTTCCATCTCAAATCGATGTTAATTGCACCAATTTTCACTCAGCTTCTCAG
>CAEMYA010000417.1:662399-712897 GCA_903131615.1 Diplodus sargus | reverse complement strand
GACCGCGCTGCATGCAGGAGCTGGGCTGTGGTTCAGACACGCCTGAGCAACAGGCATGTCAACGCGTTTTCTCTCTCTGGGAGTTACTGTTCTGATCCTGTGGTCTGTCTTCATTATCAAACGAGCCCCCTCCTCCTCCCTGATATGAAAAGCTGGATACAGTGTCAGAGGGAGGATGAGCTGCTGTGGATGGTCTGTGTGTGTGTGTGTGTGTGTGTGTGCAGGGACAGCAGGCGTTATGTTCAATTCAGGCTCAAAATAAAGAAAAGCACTGAGCCACTGACGCACCTCAGCCCTGTCTGTAAAGGCAGGAGAGCTGGAAATCACAGGTGGGGGGGGAGGATGTTTGTCAAAGCCAATCAGACCCTGCAGGTGTTGCACATGTTAGCTGCTGCTCCATCAAGTCTATTTAGAAATGTTGGATGCTGTTGGTCAAAGAGCAATTTCCAGATTTCACACCCATTCAGAAAGAAACAAATCTCTTCATATTTTTGCAGTCGAGATTTCTTTTCACTTCTAACAGAGAGACTTCTTCATCTCTTCGGCTCTGAGCTGAGCTGAAACTCAACCAATTTAAAATCAAATGTTAGGAGGCGAGCGCGCTTTTTGACTCATCTGAATGTGTCGGTGTTGATCTTATAAAAAAAAACTGCTCATTCTCTTGCCTGCTGATGACTGTAGTGGGTTTCGGGGTGCTTCAGATTCTGGTGAGGTGAGTGTGCACAGCGATGCTTCTGGATCTGATGGGATTGTACGTCGCCCTCCTGAACGCCACATGTTATGGTGCCCCGTGTGGAGCTGAGCTGAGCGCAGTAATAGATTGAGGTCATAGCATCTCGACTACAGCACTAAGAAACACACTCTTCCTCATCTTGCCTCTGACTCTGTTGGATGGTGTCTATAACATATTTTATTTGTGTATCTGGAGGAAATTGTGCGTCAGACATTAAAGTCGCTCTGCGTTTTGAGATTTTGGCGTGCAGCTTGCGTGCGACTGTCAAATCAAAGTGTTGTTTCAAGGCAGTTTTGTCTTCAGTTTATCTCTGTGAAAGGGAAAAAAGGTGTCGTGTCTTGTTATGCAAAATATCAAAGTATGTTCAGAGTTCAACAGAGATGATGAAAAGCACAACGCAGCTCCCGACAGTTTGTGACCTCCTTTCAATGAAGCGCTGTCTTCTTGATGCCTGCCGTCATCACAGGTTGCACACAGTGCATTTATGAGCCGAGAGAAGTTTAAAGGGTACCGCAGCTATTCGTCGCTGCACCACAGTGAAGTTGGGGGAGACTCACAAGAGATGGATTAAAAAAGAATAGAAGCGGCTGATATCCCGACACTTAGTCCCTATTTTGTGCCAAGCTCCAGAAACATGGGATCCTACAACTCCCATGATGCAGCACGATAGCATCTTTCATTATCGCGTTCCTGCAGGCAGAACGGACACATCGTTCTAACGCAGCATCTCTTTTTGTTCTGCAGGCTTTAGGCCTTTTCATCAAGGTTAGCTAATGGCACCATCGGGGTCATCTAGACTAAAATGGATCCGGAATTACAGAAAGATTAGAGAGAAATCAGATGAATGTAAATATATTTTCCTCTCCTTTGAATAATCTTGCGACCCCTTTTCTTTTCTCTTGTGAGCCCTTCATCATACAAGCAGCATACAAGCAGATATTATGCAGCTAGTCTTTGCGAATGTTGGCTAAATTAAACAGTTTTGATCATTACTACCCCCAGATGGCAGCGTTTGAAACTGAAGGACTTTGATACCCAGAATCTCTGAAAGAAGACACAAGTCAACTGCACTCAGGACTCAGGAAGGTTTCACCATGTTCTTCTACTGTTTACTGAAGGATTCACAACCAAAGAGCTCCAAGAGGCAAAAGATTTAACAGTTTTGAGGCGGATGTTCTCCCGGCTGAGGGTTTAGATGTTATTCCAGTTTTGTATTTGTCACATTCTGTGTAAGAGAGGAGGTCGTACCAGAACTTTAGGTCAGGCAAAGAAGCCAAATCTCATTTTAAGAGACCAGGCTGTAAGAAAGACGTCGTATTAGGCGACATCAGCTGCTAAAATAACATCTTTATATTCCCATGTTTTCGCCTGAGCCTCAATATTAAACTCAAAGATGAAATCTTGTTGATGAAAGAGTGTTTCAAAATAGATCCATTGTCTGAAAACCGACCAATCAATAAATCCACCGATTAATTTAAGTTCCGGCTGCTGCTGCTGCATTAAAAATTCCTCCCTCGACGCGCCCTGAAGGCCTCCATCATGTCCGCGGGAATCAAAGTGACATTTCATGCTGTCTCCAGCTCCTCAAACACCAGCGACGCCCTCCTTGTTGCCACTTCTCCGCACGTCACATCAGTCCCGAGGGCCGTAAACGTAACAACGGGTGTCACACGAAGCATTTCCCCACAAGGTTGACTCTATGAACCGCACGGCAGCGGGCTCGACAGTGCTAGCTCGCACTCGGCCAGATTTAAGCTCTCAAGGATCACCAGCGATGTTCACAGGCCCCGTTGGCGATGACGAGACTCACGCGAGGGGTCACGAAGGAGGGCTCCTCCTGTGTAACGTGGCTGTGAGTAAGCAGCGTGTGGCCCAGGAGGGACCTTTAAAAGGCTTTTTCAATCATGTTGCACACTACTGGTCCTGAAATCCAAGAGAGTTTTCCAGCTTCCTGAGCAGCGATATTAGATGTGACTTCCTGATGGATCAGTTTTCAGCTGTTGCCATGTATTTATCTCCTAATGAGCGCCTACTTAGAGATGCAGAGAGGATCTCTGAGTGCACTGATATGTAATATCCCTTCTAACCTGGCGCCTGATGAAAGTCTTGATGATGTCGTTTGACACATAGGCATATTTATTTGAGACCCGATGATTAATTTTTTGTGATTTATCAAGAGAGCGGCGTGCGGAGAGTAAGAAAAATAATGAGTGAGGGGATTATGTGATATTTGATGAAGGATTGATTTTCCAATAACTTCAGCGTGCTCTCTGCTGTAAGTTTGTCCAAATGCTGTAGAATATGGTATGAGATCAGGATAAAACGCTGCTCGTGTTTACCCGAGATTTCACGCGTTGCCGGAGCCCCTGACGGTCACCTCGCTCGATGGATACAAGCAGAAAAAACAGCATCTTCTCGCTGCACAGATGCACAATCATGTCGAGTCTCACTGAAGTATGCATCGCCACATGGCGCGTCTCTCTGTCGTCTGTCGTGGCGCTCTCATTTGACATGCGGACTCGTTGGTTCTCCCTCTAGGCTTTAGTCCACCCTTGACCTTGCGCCACAGATTGTCCCTCTCTGTTCTTGTTATTCAGGTTGAGCAACAAAAAAAAAAGAAAAAAGGAAGGCAGCGGAGCACAAAGGGATGCACAAAACTGTAGCTACTTTTGTTTTCTGGAAGAAGAAAAAAAAATCTCAAGGTTTTTCTATTTTGCTGTGTACAGGGCTTTCATGAAAACAGACAAAGGTCAAATCTGTTATTTTCCCTCAGAGAAAGCAGAGGGGCTCTTATATTTTCCCTGCCGATCCAAGAATGAATCATCATAGTCAGGCTGCCGTGGGTGACAACGCAGCGCAGTTCAGTGCCCAGATTTACATTTAAATGAAACCAAATGGCTGTACATTCAGGAATGATATACAGTAATGATGATGGTAATAAAAGCAAAGTCCTCTTTCATATTGGACTGGCTGCTACGTGCGATTGCTGTCATTCGGGGACTTTGCAGGTACGGTCGGTGAGTTATGTCTTTGCTATGTCAAGACTATTACCTTCACATTTCAACGAGTGGATTCATCAACGCGCTGCCTAACGGACTTAATGTAGTCAGCAATCAGCCCGGCAGCTCATTGGGTTCTCCGGTTCGCTCCGTGGCTGAATGATACTTAGACATTCGGCCGCTGTTTGTCATCCGTATCTGTAGGCTTGTGTTTTGCAAAAGCCCTGACGCATTCAGGGCCAAACAGCCTCGTTTCCAAACCTTTGTAGGTGGGATCTCCGGGGAGTAACGCATATCCTGCACCTGAATGACAGAAATGGCTTGAAGAGTAGATGATGACTAACAGAGCTGAGTCCTGTTGTGAGTCAACTTAAAGACAACAGTTCTGTATCACTGTACATTAAGTACCTTGAGGTTGTTTCACTGTTGGTTTACAAAATAAGACCTCCAGAGTTAAAAGTGTGAAAGTTTATTCTCAACTTAGTTTAAGGAGAGGAGCTTTCAACCACATCTTACAGGAGAAGCTGGCGGTGGAGCTTACGTCGAGATTTAAGAGTCATAAAACTAAAAGCAAAATTATGTAGAAAACTGGCATTTTGTGGGATTTGACGCCCGACAGTTTCAGAGCACAACACCACTGTTGTAAACACAAATCCGGCTCTCTAACAGTTTTGTCAGACGTATACACGTGCTAATTACAAACAAAACTCATTACAACACGCTGTACCATCAGCAGGATTTTGAAGCAAACATAATTTGATGTAATATATGTTCCCTTTTGCTTCTTCACCCTTCACTCAAACCCATTTCCTGAGAATCAATGCGCTCTGCGGGCTTTTATTTAGACTTCCTCCCCGAAATGCTTGAGTCATGACGGCCTAATCCGTCCTGGATGGACGCTGTAGCTTCCGTCTTACTTAATCTGAGGGGACGGCAATCAGGACAGGGTGAGAAGGCCCACTCAGTCACAGCGCTAAATCATGATACAAAGCTGCAGATACCCTTCATCCATCTCCGTCAGGAGATTCAATCAGTTGCGCTCTTGCAGCCACACGTCTTCATTCCACGGTCCCGTCTAGACTCCGGCCGAGGAGGTCTCTTTTGAAATATGACGATCTTTGTATGAGACCTGAATGATGCATGTGGACACTTCTTTTTCTTCTTCTTTCTGTGATATATATATATTTCTTTCAGCACCTGCAAAAGAACTCCCCGAGGGTGAAGAAACACACTTGGGAATTAAATGCACTCGGCAGAGGATTCACTGTACTGTGTAACGATGAGGGGGAAGAAAGACTCGGGCAGGGTGAGCTGCCTTTAAGAGAAGAGCGAGAGAAGACATGTGTTGTTTCTGCATTAAGGTCATTCCATACCAAACTCACCAGGGGCCTCCTGACTCTGAACATCTTTAGATTCAAGAGTTTATCTCAGGGAGCTCAGCCAAACACAGACAAGGGAACCACTCACTCATTTCGTAGAAATAGTCGCACACAGTCGCTCATTTTTACTGGATTGGGTTGAAATTTGGTCCTGAAAGTCCGAGAGACTCTGAGGAAACTTGGTCTGCAGGAGCCTGACAGCAGAACCAAAATATATAATAATGTAAATAACAATGTAATATTCATACATCCTAAATTATACATGGAACTGTGGGTGGGAATAACAGCTGAGTAGGAAGTTACAGAGATGCGTCTTTGTTTTGCCGCCCAAACATTCACACAACTGTAATAAAGTGATGCGAAAAACTGTGCTTAAATATTCACGGCTATTAATTGAACTTCTTTTCATTTCCGTAATCTCCACAGATCCTTACATGTGCTCAAAATAAACGCGTATTTATTGCTGCAAACTGTAATTAATCACACTTGCGCTGCGGAGCAATTACTCTCCAGCTCCAGCACAAGTGGAACTCGCTCTTTATGAAAAAAAAAGCAACACTAATGTCTCTTTTTGTTTCACATTAATTTGGCCTCTGCTGCGGAGTGTCGGTGTGGTAATAAACTCCGAGTTTAGAGGTGTCAGGCTGCACAGGCTCCCTGAACTTCTTCATATCTGTGTTTACAGATGTGCAGCGCGCACCGGATGAGCTTTTTTTTCGCAAGGCTGCTTTATGATAGCATCCTATTTAGTAAACCTTTGAGCAGCCATAAGCCTTACTGAGGACCGTGTGTGTGTAGTAGATGTTTCCGAACACACACTTGATAATTAGGAAACCCACACACAGTCCTGTGTGTATTTGTTGTTTATATGACGTTGCCGGATAGCATCTGGGTGTGAGCCTCCGTAGAGCCGGAGTGGAGTGAAAGCCGCGGTCTCGTCTCTTATCAAGTCGGAGAGAATTCAATATTGTTATCGAGAAACACGTCGCGAGTTGATGTATGGGTCATTGCTGAAATCTATGTCAGCCGATCTCAAGTAAATTGCCTTTTGAATGACTGGAGTTTCTAAATGAATCTCTCGGAGTCCATCCAAAGAAACCAAGAAGGCAATCGGAGCGTCATTATTTTGTATATCGCAGGCTGCTGACCACCTTTTGTTTTCAGAAGCTAGTTTCTATACGGATGTCTGTCTGTCGGTCCACACTGACATCTCTCAGATCTGTTGGATAGATTGTCATGAAATAATGCCCAGATGTTGATGTTCCTGAGAGAATGAATCCAGCTGGCTTTGCTGATCCTCTGCCTGAACCTTTAGGGCCTCCATCAGATTACAATATCACGCATGCTGTGAAATATTCCAACACTAAATGCATTAGCACAATTCTAATGACTTCAGTGATCCCCTCGGTGTTTCTCTGACTGATGGATCACCACGAAAAGTATGTATGAATATAAATATACTCCATGAGTGGAGCTGTGTAACAGCAAACAGCTGTTTTGTTACATTTAAAAGAACGTACAATGTTTTTTTCAACATTTCCTGACAAAACGGAAATTAAGAAACAATTCCAGCCTCGTCAATGACTGTAGTTGAAGTTTACTGAGTTGATGTGATCGACCTGTGGGAAACAGCGAACACCTAACTGTAGCTTCAATTAGGTATCTAGCTCAGTTAGCGGTGCAGCTAGCGGTGAGCACGCTGTGAGCTCAGAGCTCCAGGGGAGTGTTAGCGAGAATGACTAGCTGGTTAGCATGCAGCCTTTTGTAGATATCTCTGCAACATGATACATAGATGTAATGTATCTTCACATTCTGTTGTTCATTTCAGTATTTTTCCGTAAATATTCTGACATATGGCTTCTTTAAATTCAGTGTGCGGTGTAGTAAATCAGAGAGCAGTCAGAGTGGTAACCCAGTAATTGAAAGTGCAGTTGTAGGAAACTCTCTCCGATTCATAGATCACAGGTATTTTCTCGCCGCCTGATGTTTGGCCTTTGATATGCCAACCTCGAAGGTTCTCTGCTGCTGCGGTTCCCACCTTCATGGCCTTGGGTCAGCTGTTCAAACATGTCCTCTGTTGATCCATGGTGCAGCAGCAGGCCTAGCGGGACCGAGCAGTGCTGAAGGACAAGTTGTGATGAATGGACTGCCGAGCGGCAGTCTCAGCCCGCTGTGTCCCGTCCTGCCTGGAGGAGCTCTCGGTCTCGCTGGTGGCCACGTGTTCGTCATCGTACCGTGTTGTTTGTGACCAGTGGTCGACACACACAGGTGCTGCAGAACAGGACCGGGAAATGATTTAATAGTGTGATGAACATAGTTTACCCTCAATATGATGGACACAACTATATAAAAATAGGATAAACAGATGTACACTTCTGCTTTCCTTTACATCTGTGGAGGAAAAAACTCAGATTTGCTGCTTCTGAGCACGATTTACTCAAAGAATCCGACATATTTTCAGAGATTATCAACGGCAGTTTCAACACACATAAGACACTTGTAAGAACCGCACAAGCAGGACTGGAGTGAGCACAACGTCTTAGCATCAAGCCGCTTTGGGAGCTCCAATCTGACATGCAAATACTGACTAACTCCGTCTAATTGTAGCTAAAATATTGCTAACCAAACAGTATTTGTCGCACACGGATTAGCCGACGCAGTGAAAGCCTCAGAGCGAGCGTCTGACCTGAATTCGCTCCCGATAAACATCTTGTACAGTGAGCAACTCTCCTCAATAGAAAAGTTTATTTTGTCAATTTAAAACTTTTCCGTTCGCATTACAGCCGCTTCGTATATGTTTGTTCTGTCCGGGGTCAGCGACGGTGTCAGAGCAAACAAACAAGTCGCCATCAAGAAATCTGAAAATCTGCAGCTCGCTGACGTCAAAGCTCCAGCAGCAGCAGCATTATTTCTATACTGTGGAGTGTTTTCATGGCTCCAGTTACAGCTGCTGTGACACAATGAACATGGGAAGTATAAATCAGACCTGTCACAACATTTTAAAACAGACACGACAGAATCATAATAGCTTCACGTAGTTTTGGTAATATTCTCCTTTCAAGCGTTCGAAGACGACAACTTCACGTTAAGCACGAGGCTGTTGAGATGCTGTGACAGGAAAACCAATCACAGTGTTGTTGTTGTTGTTACCATGTAGAAAATCCTGCATCACATACAATTACATCTTCTTCCACAACGTTAGCTGAGAACGACATGAGGGAGAAAAAAACCCAACTCTCTTGATATATCAGCTGATATTCAGATACAAGGAACATATACATGGATGTGCTTTTATGCAGTGATGTATTAAATTGTAATGGACTAACAAATGACGCAGGCTTAATAAAAAGGCAGAGCCGACATGGGAATGTAGACGAAAGAACAAAGAATGAAGGAAAACACAGATTTAAACACTCAGGGGAGGACTGAGGATATAATCTACAAAATAAAACTGGAACCAACTAAACTAATGTCCAAAATGAGCATCGTCCCGATAATAAACCACCGCGAGCATCTTTTATATGACAAAACTGATCGATATCAGTCAGTCGATATATGTGGGCTCCACATGTCATTCATCAAAAATGATTGTTTGATGTTTTAATACGTCATTAATAACGACCCTTTCACTGACGCCTGCTTGGACACCTGATTAATTACCTGGCTAGCACACAACGTAACCCAAGCTGCACCAGCAGCTGATTGGTCGGACCGCCGTGTATCTTTAAATATCACTGCAGTGGCTGAAAGTGTGAAACAGAAATAAACAAGAATGTGGATTTCACACGTCTCTGCAATGCAAATCAACTGCAGGTTGTTTTTTGTGTGTGATGTCACTGTGATTCAATCTGTTGCCAGTCAGGAAATATATGTTTTCTTACACAATGTGATATGAATGCACCTTTTGGAGAAGTTTAATCTAATCTAGGTAATCTAGCTTCATGCTTCATCGTGTGCACTGAGATGTAATTGACCTCTATTGACTTTCTTCGTTTGTGTTCTTTAATCACAGTGTTTTTCTGGTGCTAACGATGTAAAGACGGAGAGAGAAACACGTTCATTACGATTCAGTGGAGGAGGGCAACATGGGAACTGCAGTCTTAATTTAAAGAAAGATGGCGGGTGGTGTTAGATCTTCTCACCTCGGCTTCAAAGCTTCATGGTCGCTACACAAAAGCATCATAATGAATGAGACGATGGTGTGTCGGCGCTTCCAGTGTGCCACACGTGCATTTTTTATATTTCAGAACAGCTTCTCTTTCCTTCTCAAAGGCACCTTCTTGACCGCCTTCCTGTTTTATGGTCTGTCTGTTTTCTGACAATCTGTTCGCTCGCACGCCACACGAGCCACGTTTCTCATATAACATCACTCACCACCAAGTATCAGCCTGGATTGACAAATGATCAGATCCAGCCACCCGACGCTCGTGGCCACTGTGAAACGGAGGGGTAATATGAAAATACATTTAAAGCCTGTCAGCACGGCCGAGGCATCGGGCATTAGTTTACAGTGTGCGGTGATGGGATTCAGCATATTTCAAGATAGACTCTGGACAGGAAAATGAGGTAGCCATGTTTTGATGATAGCAGACAGCTGCTGCTGTTTCCTCTGAGTTTCTTAGCTGGAAGGTGATGAAACACATGGCATGTGTTCCCCCTCCAACCTTTCACTGGCTGTTTTTAGTTTTTCGCCGTAGTCGATGGTGACTAATGCGTTAGTGTTTGAGTTGTGGCATATTAAGCCTGTTTTCTCTGTGTTTTAATGAGTATGGAGTTTGACGGAGGAAACGGCTCTCTCGCTGGTTTTCTGATGACTGAGAGGTCCTGACAGCTTGGCTTGTGACCCGGTGAAGCATTGAGAATATGAATATTGCATCGTACTCTCCCTGCTTTGTCTTCGCGGGTAGCGTCTGTGTAGCTCTTCAGTTCCTCGTGTGCCTGAGGCATCCTCCTACTGCCTTTCTCGTCGACGCTTGAAATTTTCCCTTTTGAAACTCATTTTGGCTTTTGATACAATCTGAGAGTTCTTTGGGGTCAGCGCCGCTGTGGATTACTCAACCCTCCCATGTAAACCAACATGTATTCATCTCAACCTTGTGGGCCATGTTTGCATCGTTGCTGATTTGCTGTGGCTTGTGCCCACACAGCACTCCGGGAAAATGGTTCTTTTTGTTGCCGTTGCGGTCGTCTTTTTAAGCTGCATTAGCGGTTGCTTTCAGCTAATAGTGGTTATGAAACGGCGTGGCGTGCGCCGCGCCGCTCGCCTGCAGCTGCTGCTTGTTTGGTGAACGTCGAACATCAGCCGCTGGTGTCTGCGTGATTCAGCCGCCGGCTTTCTACAGTTCATGACATCAGCTGTCATCCAGATGAACGATGTCTCAACACATTTCTTTTGCTAATTGGATGATGAGCAGTGACCAGTGTTCGGTCATGATGACATGCCCCCCCGTCCTTCTGCTTTCAAGTGTTTTATAATTACATACTTTATACTCCTTTGGCTTCATACAATGCACAGTGTACTGCAATCATGGCATACAGCGTACTGCAAAGCTTTTACAAACATGGGGGAAATGAAGATTTATTATTTTTTTGTCCGATCTTAAATAGTTTCCTCTTGCTGGTGTTAAGCTGGTTCGGCCCTCCTCCTCCCCTCGCTGATACAGAGCTGTCTGAGAACCAGTGTAGGTGGAAGAAGCATGAACTGTGTGTGAAACCCAAGGCGTTGACGGTGAACACAAAGGGTGACGAGGCCTCTACGTATAAGACATCTATGGTTCCTTTTTTTCTTTCGTCGACTATCAGTACATCTGTTTGCCAGTACGAAGGCTCGGATTGTCCTCCTGACGTCCCTGAGCCACTCTTCCATCCTTTCATACTCTGAAATCTGCAGTTTTTCTAAAAGCTGAACATCTGTTGAGTCACAACCAGTTGATGAGATTTGAAGTGACGTGAACCTGTAGAGATTAAAACATAACGGGAAACAACACTGATATCATTCTGGCTTTAGTGGAATCACTTAAATGAGCCTTTAGATACCTGCGGTGAATATCCAAGATTAAATTCGTACCTTTTTATAAGTAACAACAACTTTGCTTGGTCTTTGAGACTTTAATGTCATGTTCTCAGCGGTGGGACACACACTGAGATAAGAGTCGTCTCTTCCCCTCAGCCTCTCGATGTTCAGGGTATGGGGAATCCATATCCGCTCTACAAGCCAAAGATCCCCTGCAAAGTAACAGAAATCACTCCCAACACTAAAAAGCTTTTAACGTCACCCGCCAGCAGGTCAAGGATACACTGGGCCATTAGTGTGAGTGTTGAGATGAAGCAGGAGTCCGGGAGGGGGAACGTTTCAGCATCATTCATAGGCACCGGCGCTTTTCCTATTGACTGCTTCTGTAATATGAATTTTAAATAAAGCCCAATTAATTCAACGGCATTGATTGGAGCTGACAAATCCATCAAACAAATAGAGCTGTTTCTCCGGAGCAAACAGTGAGATTTGTTTGAGTCAGGATTTGTGCAGCAGGTGGGCGCTCGGGAGGTTTCCAACATGAGCGAGGTGGTGGAGCGATATCAGAAAATGAAACCACAGTCATGAAATGTCACTGCTGATTTTCTCTCAGAGACGTGTCGGCGTCCGTGCTGAGGCGCTGCAGCTGGATGCACGCCTGTTGTACATGCAGGCTGTGTGGAATTAATTGAAGTAGTCCATCACTACCTTAAGTCCTTGAGTAATGAGTAGCCCCCGGGGGCTGTATGGAAAGCAGAGTCGTAAATGCAGGCAGAAAGATTTCTATACCATTTTCCACATTTTGTAGCACCTCAGCGATGTTCCACGCTTCGTTCTGCCTCCGTTCTGCTGCCGGGGAGGACGGGAACAGAGTCTCTCACTCAGGAGAAGTAAGACGACCCCAGTAAAAGACATAACAAGACAAATATCCAGACGAGAATTAAGAGGCATAATGGATTACATAAAATATAAATATAAAACCTTAAATCCGTGTCATTTCTCGTAATCCCCGCGAGCTGCTTGTGCTTGCTGCGCCGACTGTAAAGAGCGGCATTGATTGGAGGATCCTCTTTCATTGCTCTTCTAGTGACGATGAAAATGAGAGTTTTTGCTCTTTATCCAAACTTTGTACAGTAACGAGTGCGCGCAGCGGCTCTTTAGATGCCGACCAGATCTCAAAGGATGGATGAGAAACGTTGGTTCACACAATCCATTAACGCCGCTTGTAAAAAAAACGACTCCATAAACTGTTGAGCGTGGCTGCTCATGCTCAGATATAATTCTTGTTTGCTGCCATCTGGTCCAAAGCGGCGCTTGTATGCACGATGCTTCTTCCGCCTGCAGTACTCTGACAATTGACCAACTGGTGGAAAACTAATTGCTTTAGTCGCCTTTAGTACGCTGCACTAACCTTGGGTAATTTAACAAAGAGTGCACAGCAAAGGAGGTCTGGCCATCTCGCTTATCCTCCGCTGCATCTGTCCCCCGAGCAGCCTACTATTGATAGGTCCGTGTCGTTGGCTCGGCGCTCGCTCGGAAGAACGGCGTAATTGAATCTCCATTTGCAAAAAGCAACACAATCAATGTGAACCGGGGGTTGCTTAAGAGTTTACATTTAATGGTATGGACGTTGCAATAAGGGAAAATAAAATCAAGGTTTATCAATTATATGGTCGTGTCCTTCGGTTGCATCACGCGGCAGCTGTTGCAAACTGTTACATCATCGTGTTTTTTTAATATGATCTACCGCAGGGACGCGTTAATTGAAATGTAACTCGATGAAATGATGAAATTAGTCGAGAACAGCGGCGCACAAAGTCTTTGAGACTTTACACGATGTTTCTTTTTTTCTTTCTTCCTTCTCGGGCTGAATGCCACGGTGCTCTCCGTGATTAGCAAGCTGAGGCTGACGTGTAAAATCAGTAGAATGTCCCTTTAATTTAGAGCCCAGGCTGGTGATATTTCACGAGGTTGATGAAAGTCCTCGTCCAGACAGTCGGAGAGATTCCCAATGATGTTCCAATTTTATAAATGCCGCATCCCTCTGTTGTTTTCTCTTTGAGCCGCTCTGGTGTTAATCTCTGATAATGTTGCTTTGTTGGGATTGTCTCTCGGTCAAAGGCCTCTTTTAAAAGGCCACGTTTGTCATAATCAGTTCCTTCGCTTCTAAATGTAGTGAACCGTGCTCACAGAGGAAGACGAGAGCTTAAATGTCAGCTGCAGGCCGGGGTGGGAATCCTCCGCAGTTTGGCAAGGACATCTTGTGTGGCTCTCTTTGGCAGACGGCAACTTGAAGTAGTAATTGCTTTTTAGCATCGCCGGGGTTTAAAGCCAGAGCGAATGTAAATACGATCAAATGAGATTCTGATGGTGGCCCGAGCGGCAGAGTGGGTGAAAAGTAATAAGAAGAAATATCACTGGGGAGAACAAAGTGCAGTGATTACATTTATTTCCACTGGCCTATTACCGGAGCACTGGGGGAAAACGAGCGCTGAGCTTTCTGTTTTTTCAGCAGGTCACAGGCCGTTAAGAGCCCACAGGCCTTTTTATTCATGACATATCAGGAAAACAGCGCGTCGTCCTCCGAGAGCTCATAGATGATTTAGCCGGAATTCATTTGTGGTGAAAATGCATTTTTATGCTGATAAATTTCAGTTGTGGTTTTTAAATATCTTAATGTGCGTCCACAGAGGACGGATGCTTAAACTTTCACTGCAAATGAGCTCTTTCCACTGTTGTCAGATCGTCATCGTCTAGTCACTGTTGGCGCTTCGCGTCCCGAAATAGACTCGATTGCAAAATGGACGTAGATGTCAGAAAACTTGGAAATGAACAGTCAGACCTCCTGAAGTCGTCTGTGGTCTTCCATCATGTCTGTGTGGCGAGACTCAGGAAAATGAAACAATATGTAGACGTTGGCATTTTGTGTGATTTGGCGCCACCCCGACAGTTTCTGAACACAACACCAGTGTTGTAAATACAAATCCAAAGTCTGGAGACACAACTCACACTATTACAAGACACCATGAAAATGATGATGAAGCTGTTATATAATGTTGCTTTAAAGGGACACTATGTAGTTTTAGAGAAGAAATTCAAACTCAGAATTTGAATATTTACAATATTAATGAGGTAAAAATACAGTCTCGGAAATATGTATCTTTTACATAAGTGAATAAACTCAGAGGAAAACGCTGTTCGGAGCCAGAAGGTGGCAGGGTCCGCCACATATAAACAAAGTAAAGCAGTACAAACTGTGTTGTCCTTTAAGGTCAGTTATTCAGTCATGAAAACAAAGAGAGTTTCCTCACTGAAGATCTTTCTCTCTACTGATTAAAACTTCCCCCTCAAATCTACGTGTTGCCCCTTTAAATCATTAACAGTACAGTTCATGTTTATCCTGATTAATTCGCTGATTTAAGGTGCACACGATGATGATTGATTCAATCTTTGCGCATCGTAATGGCTAACGTAATAAAAGCGCCTCCTACATTCATCACCGGATCTTTTCCAGGTGTTCACAGTCTCGTCCTTATTAGCCGCCGTCGCCTCGCTCGTACGCGTCATGCGTCGGGGGTGGCGGTGGCAGTGCCCTGACTGGCAGACATGATGGATCCCCCTCCATTATCAGGGCGTGCTTCTCTGCCCCTCGTCCCGTGGGACTCAGCCAGCGCGACATTTATTAATCGACTGCAGATAATTCCTAATAATACAGCAGAAGTGCCGAGGCTGGACCGGTGAGATCTGGAATGGCATACATTGTGTAAGACATGATGCATTACCATGCCAGCGCGTTCCCTTGACAAGAAACTATTATTAACGGGAGGACTGCGAGCCCGGGTGTTTCTGAAGTTGCACATCTCAGCTGGAAGATTGGACAGCTGCATTATACATCCGTGTGACACGGCCGTCCATTGATGGTCAGATCATAGGCTGCAGTCACTTATCTCCCATCCGCTGCGGTTGTTTAGATACTTCAGATGTGGAGGGCACGCCAGCGCTTCACTCAGACGGAGATTGTTTCCCTCTCGAGGAAGTTATTTTCAAAGGCATGGCATCGCTGGGCGCCCGACACAGTGGTCATTTTAATTTGTTAGCATTCAGCCATATGTGTCTGAGACAGTCAGTTCTTTACATTAAGTGGAAACCGGAGTGCACGGAGGAGTTTGTATCTGATCCAGCTCCTGGTTTAGCTCCTGAGGCTCCTCGGCTCTTGGATCTGTGTTGATAACGAGGTGTCGGTGGTGATAAAAGCCTTTGAAGCTGTCATAAACTCCTAATTTGGGTCCATTCCTCGATAATTTATAATCCCTTAGTCCGTAAGGGTCCAGCGATCAAAAGAATCAAAAAGACTTTTTCATCAAAATAATCCAAACTGTGAATATTGTCCTGTGAAGAAGTGATGTTGCTAATTCATCAAATGAAAACATAGGAGACGTATTTCCTCCCCGGTGTCGTGTCCTCATGTTTTTCTGTCTCGTTTTCACATCCAGACGGCCTCTAGGACAAAACAAGCGCCCCCAGCTTGGAAGGCCAATCGGTAAATTTGATGCATCTTTGCTGCTGTGCTCCAACAAGCTCTTATTGGCAATCAACAAAGTGATCATCCGTGATTGTAGGCAATCATTTTTGCCTTGTATCGGTGGGGAAGTTGGGGAGCACACTTTTTTACAAGTGGCTCTTTTTCAGCTCCTTTCTAAATGCAGCTAAAGTAAAAAAAAAAGGTTTTAATTTATTTAGACCAGGTTAATCTGAGGCTATAGTAGCTGAACAATATTAGCCTCTTCCATTTTATAATGCCTAGTCGTACTTCTGCTGCGATTCTGGTGAAAGTCTTGATGAAAAGTTACGGACCTGTTGAGTGAAGTTGCTCTGTAGTCTGGCGGTACGGCAGCAGATACTAACACTGTCGATGGTGCACTGAGGTCCTGATGCGTCTCTCTCGTTTCTCGTCTAACTAATATCAACTCTTGAAACTTTGTGAATGTAATGTCCGGAACAGTCACATTAAGGAGTCGTTGCTTGCTGTACAGCGACACCATAAGGTGGAACAAATGGCGTTCCCTGTAAGTCGTCTTCACTCTTGACTTTACTCTAAATGTGTGTGACTCCACCGGGAGTGTAGCTCCACACCACTCTGACAGCTTTGGCTCACGATCAGCAGGGGGGTTTTGCTTTTTTGCTCATATTCCCAAACAGACTGGCCCACTGCTCAGCCACCTTTCCCATCAGCCACAATGTCAGGATGTTCCAGGACCTGCTGCCCCTGCTCGCTGCCCTTCATGTCACCGCAAAAAAGTCCAAGACGCTGCTGGAGCCCCCATGCCAGCACATACAGACGCTTCTCCTCTGTGAGTCAAGCAGAATAACACGCTGTGCCACTTAGAAATGAGCCACTTACAACTGAGCGATTCTATATGCACATGCAGTATTATAATTCGCCCTTCCCCGTTTGAGTCATCATTGTTCGCCGCTGATTTTTGTGTGCGTGGAGCTAAAAGTGCATGACGCACCATCATGGGGGGGCTGCTTTATTGTTTTGCCAGCAGAATTCCATTTCATCGCTTCTTGCTGTGAAATGGTAGACGCGAGGCAGAACACAAGACGGGCCGGCAGCCAAGGCAGGAAAGAGCTTTTCATTAGTCTAATATTCCTCCTGTGCATTGGTCGCTTTATTACGCTCCCGTTTCTCTTACCAGAGAGACAGATAGAGGCAGCGTGTGTGGGGGGGAGATGTACTGTAGCAGCGCTTCTTGACCTTACATTTAAATGATTTGAAATGTTCCCTCTGTGCTGTGATAAATGACACAGATTTATCGCTGTGCTCTCTGTATATCGCTGCCGTTTGTTGTCCCCAAGCCAAAAGGAGCCCCTGATGAAATGTTTTTTAGAACACCTATTTCAGAAGTTGGTTTAACCTGCCGTTGTTAACTGCACACTTGAACACGATTTTGTTAAAAGGTCAAAGAGGCAGTGCAGAGTCGTTGTCCGGTTGACTTAAATCCCGGCGGTCGTGCACTCGGCACTGCGGTGTGCCGCCTGTCACCGCGCTGGACCGATGGAGTGGGATCTGAATGATGGAAGCAACATTTCTCCTAATGGCGTCTGTGGTGAGTAAAGTGGGCTGCGGTGGCTCACAGCTCCCACTGCTCTCTGCAGACACACAAGAAAAATTAGGCTGAATGTTTTTTTTCCAGCAGTGCAAATTTAGATCGCCATTATTGTCATTAGTTTACAAACGGCATCCAGTACAGACTTTTACCCCATTTTACCCAGAATACAAGCACATGCATTTTTTAAAAATGTGTCCTCCCCCTCAATGGGAGTGAAACCCCCGGGGTTACATCTATCAGTGCTTGTGATATCCTTTAAGCATTTGAGAACTATGTGAATGGCTTTGGCAGACTGCGAGGCAGAGCTCTGTAGATGTAGTAATAATGAGAATGGTTGGGCTAAGCCTCTGTGCACATTAAAGAGACTTACAACGTTGTATTTTTTGTGGCTGAGAATGGCAGAAAAAACAGTGGAAAACACAAGAGATTAGTAATGAAAAAGAGCTGTTGTTGCAAAGATAATCTGCTCTAGTCATTAACTCGACCTGGGTTATGGATGGATCTTGGACTTTGTTGATCTGAGACAGAGCCTGGGTCTCCAGAGTCAAAGGCAAATGTATTACCTTAATTAAGATAAAACAAAAATAAGTTTCTGCCTCCAGTGTTCTGTGGAGGAAGCCGGGCGGAGGGGGCAGCTGTAGAGCCGGACCATCGGGGGGAATAAACACCCAGAGTCACATCGGATCCTGCGCTGATCGGGAGGCATTTACTGACAAGAGGAGAGCTCCACTTTTAGAATAAGGAGGTGGATTCATCTTCACTCCTGCTTATCAACCTGACTGCAGCAGTGATCCGTAAGAGTGACCTCGATTGTGTTGATGTCCTGTAACGCTGAGTGCTGCCTGGAGCTGGAAGGTCGAAGTACTTCACCTCATGATAACTCTACAGAGAGAAGAGAGGAAAGAGTGAAACCAGAATTTAGTGAAAGTTTGACACATATTTACCCTTGATGCATGATGAGCTTGAGTTGCTTGATGGCACACCAGATGCAGTTTAACACAAATGATCCTGATTTTGTTTTAGTGACGTTTAAGAAACACAATTCCCCACGAAGCCCAAAATACTGAGAAGTTAAGTGTGGAGCTGCAAGAGCAGACGGGGAGGACCAAAGGTATTCTGATATTTATTTTTTTGGGGACAGCGGAGATTACAGCTTAAAAGTTGACGGCGCTGTTAAAGAGGATTAGAGCGGCAGATATCATAGATGAGAGAAAAAACAAGCTGATGCAAGGATGCAAATTTGACACAAAGCAACCTCACGTGAACTGTGGCTTTTTTATGACAACAGAGTAAGCTGTTGTTTTATTTAATTCGCAAAAGGTTAAAAATCTGCAAGGCGGTGCAGCAGCGGGTACTCATCATCATCTGTAATTATGGATTTAAACTACAGGAACATAAAAGAGGAAGATGTTTTAGTAAAAGACTTATTAAAGGAAACCTTCAGTGACGACAGCTGGCGATGATGTGACATCAGGACTTCAGCTCTCTGCATAAATACCTTTGATTTATTGTTTTTTTCAGACTGAAAGAATGAGTCTGATGCCCACAGAATAATCTGCACCGCTCAGCCGCCACCTTTGCTCGCCGGCTCTTAAAAACTGCCTCTGCGACTGCTCCCGATGAGGTTCGACTTAAACGAAGAGATTAATTCTGCCTCCGGAGCAGCAGCTCCGCTTCCGAGAAATATTTGGATACCTAAAAAAAAAAAAGGTCTGTGTGAACAGAAACGCTGCAGCATTGTGTGATTCTAGCATTAATTAAAGTTGATTATGACAAAAGCATCCGCAGGCATTGAAAATAATCTATTGTTATACAGAACATATAATTAACAGGGGGATCTTAAACTGTGGGCAGACAACTTCCTCATGATAGCTGTTCTGGGATATTCCAATTCTGGAGACAATGGAAGGAGTTTAATCGTCAAGATAAACACTACATGAGAAAACGCTCAGCTGTGTAGCACTACTTAGTTAATGGATTGTACTCTGAGAATTGGCTTATGCATTTTGCCTAAATGGTTCCTTCGCTTTTATCACTAATCCAGGAACAGTTACTCCTAATTAACTCTATCAGCTGCCTTTCTGTGGCTCACTGTTTCTGGCTCTGCATCTAAAGATTCAGGGAAATCAATTACAGGGAGGGGGGATAGAGATCTTTGTACCTAAAGAGCACAAAGGCTGGGGTCCAATCCCTACGGCCGGGGTTGGCAGTAATAACGCAGCATCTTTGCATCCAGTTGGCTTTTCTGCCCCCTGTGCCTGCAGGTTTCTGGAAGTGAACGTTACTTCCTCACTGATGATGTCTAAATACACGTTTCTTCTTGGATCTGAGATACACGTCTGCAAAAAAATAGGGTGGCCAAGTCGGGTAATTAGGCTCCGAAGTGCCAAGTGAAGTGACATTAAAGAAGCAGAAGCGTTTGCAGAGCTGGTTTCCCCTCTGCTGCAATTGGATGTGAATAAATTCTTCAACTTCTACATCTCCCCCCCTTTGAGAATTACAGTGTGAGTTACAGCTGAGTGCTGCAGAGAGAGAGAGAGCGAGGGGACGAGGAAGAGGAAGAGGAAGAGGGGGGTCCGGACTCCATGTGATGCTGCCTCCTCTGCCTGAGTGCAACTTCATCCCTCTTTAGAAATTGACAGGAAGAGACAGGTGCAAATTATGTCCGCTTAACCATATTACAGTGTTAGGCAGCGTCGGTGCAGAAAAAAAAGGGGCTGTTTGGTTCTCTCAGTCATCATTTTTAATGGATGAAAGCGCTCTCCATGTCTGGATTTAGAAGCGGGAGAGGTGTTCGTCTGGGTGTTCTCATTGCTCCGATGGGTGTCGTGATGACCGGCGTGGCAGCTCAGACCCTCCCACTCCGCGTACTCCTTCTTTTCTTTCTTTTTGTGTGCGTTTCTTTTCACACCGGCTCCTCTAATAGAGCGTAATGTATAACTGTTGTCTGCTGCTCTGAATCGTTTCGATCCAATCAAAGTGGGGATTTTTGTTTTCATTGGCCGGGTGGAATAATTTGGTATTATAACGCAGTTGACCTTCTCTTTTATTGCTGCACAAATCCTTCCATTGAATTCCCCGACTCCCACTTTATATCCCCTTGAGTCCTTCAAATATGAAAACATATTAGCAAAAATCAGTGTTATCGGCTGCGAGCGTGGGCGTACGACAGCTCCGGTACGATCTGACTTGAAGTTTGTAACATTTTCTTAGTTCTTAAATGAATTTCTCAAACAGCAGTATGCACCTTATCACGGCCGAGGATATAAATACAGTTATGGAGTGAAGCAGGGGTGCACTTGTCTTTCTGAGGGCCAAAACTGAAGCTTAAAGGTGGAACACGGCCAAAGGCAAACACCTCCAGAGCTGGGTTAAATAGCACCAAGTACACAGGCAGAATTAAAGGATGAATTCGTCCCCAAAAATGAAAATGAGTGCGGTGATACAGCGTTCTCCTGAACAACTCAAGTAGATGGGGACGTGTTTTCGTGGTAAACTGGCTCCAAAGCGCACCAATCACGCTCTGAGAAGAAGTCTTTAGAAGCTCTGAGATCCCAAAGTAATTAAAAAAAGATATTATCTTGCTACAACAAAGATTTCAGCTTAAAGAAGAGTTCAAATGACTTCTTTTCAAATCAGTACGCTATCTTGGAGAGTTAGATCGCAGGCTTTTATGCCGCACTGGAGCCGATTTATATTCGCTTTTGTGTTTTTTCTGTTGTCTTTCTCTGTCGGTGCAACACCGTTTTGCTGTAAATCTTCTGGATTGCATTATTAAGATGCTGAAGATCCTGAGTTCCCTTAAAGTACTGAAAAATCTGTCGCTCTGACCACCAGCTCATGTTCTGTAAAATGGTTCATAATTAGGGAGAATTTACAGCACAAACAACATCAAAAAAGTGATGCACATGCTGTAGATTTAGTTCATAATATAACAACTACCATTAATAAATGGTGAATTAGACTTAATCAAACTTTAGTTGATAGTTATTTAACTGTTGTAAATCATTTATTATGCAATTGTAAAAACATTATGAATATCAGTTTGAACTTAACAGTTGCTTAATGTCATTGTTCAGCAGTGAAATTACTATTAACTGATAATTAGTAATAAATCTGCCATTTATTAATGATGGTTATCATTAAAGAGTTAGCAATTATTTAGCATTTTAAAGGAACAGTTCACATACAAGTGAAGTTATTGTCTCCTCCCTCCGTGCTGATGGAAAGTCAGGTGAAGTTTCGTTGTCGACAAAAAATTTCAGTGTAGCAGCGTTTTTCTAAAAATCTGTAGTCGGTGGGTTTGAAACTGGTGTTAAAACAGAAACAGACAACAGATTAAAACCAAAAACCGCTCGTCATAATCCAAGTCCCCTGATGCCACAGCGATAAACTTAAACTCTGCTGTAAGATGAAATGTTGGAGCAAGATAACATCTTTTTTTAAAATTAATTTGGGATCTTGGGGCTTCTAAAGACTTTTTGTTAGTCCCCATCTACTTCAGTTTTTCAGGAAAATGCTGCAGTTTGTTTTGCTGTGAAGCTCCAGAAATGTTTTGTCACTCACCTTCACCTGACTTTTACATCATTTTCATTTACTTTTGTGAATTTGTCCTTTAATTCTGCCTGTGTACTTGGAGCTATTAAACACAGCTTTTAAAAAGAAAAACATTAAAAAAACAAGAAGACCTTGGGAGATGCATTAATGTGAACGTAACCTTGGAACAGTCGAGCTCCACACCCCTTTAATTTCACTTTTACACCAACCTTGAGACCGATTCCTGCTCTACAATTCAAAGTTTTGCACGTCGGCTCCGGCTGCACTGCAGCATCCATCACTTCCTGCCGTTAACGCCCATCATTTTAATGTGTCACATCACATATAGGAAAAAAGGGCGATACATAACCGTTACCTGCTGTGTCAGGACGCTGTTCATCACTCAGTGTGAGCGCTGAGCGACGTTTCTGCTTTTCCCTACGTCTCAGAAATGCGCCCTGCGCTTTGACGTTTCCTCCCACATCCCTGAGGGGGAATTAACACTAATGAAATGGCAGAAAGGGAGACAGTGGCTTTGTGGTTGAACGTGCAGGTGAATGAACAAGCCTGCAGGGGACGATCCGTTTTGTCTGAGGGTGCTCATTGGTTCTCCGCAAACGAGCTGTGAGCCAAATTCACCCTTAAGTACACACGGCGCCGTCTATTGAATCAAGAGTTTCAGGTGCGAAGCGGCCTCGTCGACCCTGCAGGTACGAACTGTCGCTGTGCAGAGAAAATCTGCAAGATGAGAATAGCCCCCTTGGTATTAAAGTAATTATCATCCATTAGGAGTTTTTTTCTGCAGCAGAGAATCCAATGAAATGAAAAGTAATTAAGTTGTTGATGTCTGAATCTATTTTCAAAACTAGATACAAGATTTAAGAATAATTTTGCCTTTTTTTGACCTTCTTCTTCTCTTTTTCTTCGTTTAGCGATCCCCCTGTGCAATATACAGGAAGACGTGCGGCAATATGTTGTTGAGTTTATGTGATAATGTAAAGAAGATTATGTTATTTTGAAGCGTGGGGAGCTAGAGAGAGGGAGCTCATTGGCTGTGGGTTTGTACCAATAACGTTTCAAAGAAGGAGGATTAAGGGAACTGTGAGCTAAAAGGAAAGGAAAGCGGTGTTTTCCAAATTTGTAACACTGATCATTTCGAAGTATTCTCCAGTACAAGCACTTTAACTGAGAGACGGATTAAAGTATAGAGTTGATATAAAAGCAGAGGGAAATTAACCCTTTGGGCCTAATTAACATTTCCGTAATTAGCATAATATTCTCCGCTGGGATGTCACTTCCTCTTTGGCTCTTTTTATAAAAAAAAAAATGAAACATCAAAGCTGAATTGGCTCGCAGATATCCCAAGTCTCCCAATTTAGCGAGGAGGATGCAGACCCGGCGGACCACCACCAGAGAAAATCAGTGAGGGGATAATGAGGAGGAGGAGGTGTCAAAGGCTCCTGAAGGTCCTGCATTGGGATATTATTACTCTAATGGCCCTGCTTGAACAGCTGGTGCTGCCCGCTGAAGATCCATCCTTCACTCTTTTTTTTTTTGGACCGGAGAGAGTCCGCGTTACGCGCTTCAACCTCTTTACTTTTTGAGGACAGCAGGCGGGCCCGCTCCCCCTTCTGGATTCTATTGAATTCTGGGAGTGGAGTGGACCCGGGTGTCACGAGCCCGCAACAGTTCATGTGACCTGGATATATGCAGATGAAGTGCTGTTTTTCTAACAGCACTGCCTACTGGGGCAGGACTTGATGCATTTACCGATATGTCGGGCCGACACCAGCTGGTCGTCCGGCTCTGTTATGATGAATATGATGAAGTTGGATTGATTCATCAATACTACACTGGTTGTCTACAGGAAGCCCTTTTCCCTGGATTGATCAGAAAGCATGGGAGTGTGCATGAATATGGATTAGCCTGTGCAGGAGGGGGGGGATATTTTCTCACCTTCTTCATCACTGCAAGAGAATAAAGCAAAGATCTGAATGGGGGAAAAATATATATTTGATGTAGATCCAAATCAACCAGATTCAAACTGGAAACACGGAAGAATTTTTAGTTGAAAATGTTTTAAAATGATCAACAAAATGTGAAGAAAAAGCAGTTTTGACGTCTTTGTGTTGTGTTGCAGACATAACCACTGACACTGTCCAAACCGCTAGCTGCACGCCGAGCTGAGCCGAGGAGCTAACGGCAGCAGCAGTGAGCGGTTACCCTGGAGACAAGCTGCCCCCAATACGTTATGAGAATAGATTTATGGGGTGGTCACTTCTCACATATTGCACCTTTTTAAATATGCTTGATTGAATACTGGATTAGGCTTGATTGATTTAAAGGGGACTCTTTGGCCTTGGCGGAGGTATGCGCTCTACTCCACCACCAGTACTTCAGTCAGCGTGCTGTTGTTCAGCAGTTTGTTTTGCTGTGAGTGAGCTGAAGGCCGGCTGCAGCTGTGGCCACCTCATATTAAGACGGCCTGGATTCCTCCTCCTGCAGATCGTTGACTCAAGCACTTTTTCAAATAAAGTCTGGAGGTATTAGCTGGGACGTTGTTAGCCTCCCAGTTCGTCTCAGCAGGTGCTGCTGATTGCTCTGCGCCCACACGGAGCCGAAGCAAAGCAGATGAGTGGATCTAATTGTGGCTGTGCAGCGCTGTGTGTCAGTAAGGCGACCTATAGTACCGGCTCCTGACAATATTAATATCCCAGAACCTTCCACTTATTTATTTAGCTCATCTCTTATTTAGTCCTCAGGCCGAGATCTTATTGCTCCCCCTCTGCTCCTACCTACCACATGGCTGACGGCCGTGCTGCAGTCCGGCCCCGACACTTGTTGGCTGTCGATGAGGCCGGTTTTGTCCGAGGTAGTGAGGACACAGACTCACAGATTTCTGGGGGTGGGAGGGGGGACGCCATCCTTCCCCTCCGCCGCCATGCCAAGGTCAACCTGACTGGCTGATGGAGAAGCATGTGAGCTGGTACGGAAGGAGGCGAGCTTCACAGTTCAGCCGGACCGAGCCGAGCCGTCTCTGTGTGTGGTAATCAGCTGTTCTGGGAATCCAAGGCGCTGTGTCCTCCAGGTACATGATTGATGCAATTAGTCACAGAGGGGAAAATATCTGCAACTGCATTTGGGATCGCTCTCTTGAATTTTAAGTCTTTAAACTGAATAACTTGATGTTCCACAGCTGCAACAGGAAGGAATTAAGCTCACAGCACATCAGGATGTTGTGTCGACTCCTTGTATGGAAAAACGCATTCAGAAAGACTTTTTGTCCCTGAGATAAATGCACAGCGTGTCGCTGCATTGTGCTTCGAAACACGATTCTCCACAGTCGAGCACATGATGGACGTGTCACTTGGCTTATTTGATGAGTTAATTGAAAGCTGCGCTCCGTCCTCGACCAGATTAAACGCCGCAAATGACGGGTTACTGTCAGCGAACAGGACGAATGCACCAGCCGCTCACTTAACTGGAAAATCGCTCCTCGGAGTTGCAAAGGAAAATTGTTCCATCTCAAGAGCGCCGTGCACATAATTCTGTCATGTGCTCCATTTGCTTAATTTGATTCACATGTAACTAAATCATTATAATGCACAACAGCCTGCAGTTATCTGCTGTGGACTCAGTGAACATTCTGTACCAAATTGGAAGTAAATTATTAAATACGGTCATTTTCTGTGCAGAGTTTGAAGAGTATCGGCTGCAAATATTGAGTAAAGCAGAAAAACCTGCATGAAAGCATCTGTGCGAGGTAGATTTAGATCAAGAAAGGCATGTTGAGGTTTTTGTATTTCTCTGCCGACAGGAGCTGCTGATGTTTCTCGCTCTTGTTTCCTTGAGTGCCTCTGAAGTCAATTTAGTATATGGTCCCCCAAGAGCAGGTATAAGAAGC
This sequence comes from Diplodus sargus, assembly GCA_903131615.1. Lineage (NCBI taxonomy): Eukaryota > Metazoa > Chordata > Actinopteri > Spariformes > Sparidae > Diplodus > Diplodus sargus. The sequence goes on along the minus strand of CAEMYA010000417.1, from coordinate 687,220 downwards.
CTCCGGCAAACGTATGGAGCGCTCTATGGAGAGCCTGTGCGACTGACTTCCGATAGCCATCCAGCATAGAAACCCATTACAGCCGTCAGTCTGGCACCTGGCGAAATCCATTATATGATCACCAAGATCAATCCATAAGGCAGCTTTTTTGATGTCTGCATTTGAAGCAGCCCAGGGTGATGGATGATTTTTAGCCTCCGGTTTTCAGGAACCTGTTTGAAATTCTGCCCTTTTTTCTCAGATTGGCCAGTCAATATGTTTCTCAGAAGCTGCAGCTCCACATCAGTGGGTCTAAGTTGGAAGATGTGGAGTTCGGTACTCCTGGGAGAAGAAAAGAAGTGGGAACCATCGGGAGGTTTCCTGAGGTTCTGGAGATGCTGGACTCATTATGGTCCACCGCTGCGTTCCTCAACACAACTGTCCGCTCTTTGAACGACTCCATTACACACAGCAATCTAAACATAAACATATTTTCTTCCCAGGAGCGTATTGACATGCCGTGATGGATGGTCAATAAAAAGCTGCCATCCATCAAACTCGTACAGGTCTGCATGTCTGCGGGGAACAAGTACACAGACAATGTTTCTCAGGGTTTAAATGAGCATGCTCATTGGAGCCGGCACGGGTCATTAGTTCTCCCAAATATCCGCGACACTTTCGCAAGTTCTATTTTTAGCCTAATGCATTTTACTGCAGCACACTGGTTAATGTAATTGAGCGGTGATGTACTGCATGTTGACTTCTCTGATTTAATGAGCTGTCGTGCTCCACAAAGGTGCGCCGAGAATCCTTCCTGCATCTCCACATAAAAAGCTTCAAATCAGACATGGCCATTAGTCCGATCGCCGACATTATCCGATGACTTCACGTTGTTCAACATCCTGGGAAGAGACCTTTTCGGGGAAAAAAAATCATTGTCCGGAGTCACTGCGGGGAATTGCTCGCTGGAGATTACTGAGAATCCAGCGAGGGAGCGCTGCCTGGCTGTTCTAATGGCTTTTCGCAAGAATTGCTGTGCACCATAATCATTAACATTGAAATATCCCCCCAATCGCTGAGTGTGAGTAAAGCCTATCAGCCACCGGAGCCGACCGCAGTCCTCCTGCAAGGTGCATTGCCGTGCAGCCAACAACCGGTGTGGCTCTCGTTGCACGCTGTCTAATGATCCTACGCAAATGAGCTAATGGGGATCCAGCACGATACCTCTGTCCTACCTCCTGGCTTCATCGTCCATGGCTAATTGTCACAAACCTAATGGCCACCTAAATTAGCATAATAGAATTTGGACACGTGTATATGCTCAGACGGAGCCTGGTGCTGAGGATGGTTTTCATTTCCACACAGCGACACATTAACGTAGAGATACATGACGTCAGGCATCGATGTGAATCCCAGTTTGATTATTTCCACCCTGGTGCCATGACGAGGCCGATCTTGATCTCGTGCTCTGAACCAGAACTTGTCGCTGTATTCAGTTTGCGGAGCTGGTCAGCCACAATCTCTAAAGCAACACCAGTTATTTGTATTTGTTTGCGGTCCCTGTCCTATTTTCTGGAACGCTGAACCAGAACTGAACCAATATGGTCTGTTGCCAGGTGCCACCCAATGTTTTCTTTTACTTGAGCATAATTCGATATGGTGCTATTCATCAGAGTTCATTCTTTCTCAGATCAGCGAGATCTATTGGAGATTTCTTCTTCACCTTATTTCATACTCTGCAGCGCCGAGGGTGGCAAATGAGGATAATGTGCAATATTGCGAGAAGAATTGGTTACACCTGGCTTATCAAGACCGCCGCACACGGAGCGAGACGCTGTGATCGAAATAATAATCACACTTCACTCCGACTGGGGAACAGCCAAAGCTATTGTTTTCCCTGAGGTACACCCCCAAGGTTATTATTAGCTAGATGTTAACATTTTGTACATTTCCAAATTACACACCCACATGCAGCCAGATCCTCGCTGTTTATAGTCGGTGCGGTGGTAATCATATAAAAGAAATATTTTAGCCGCACCGCCATAATTACGCTCATTAAGGACTTTTGATACAACGCACGCACGGAGAGAGAAATAAGTAATGAGAGGTGCAGACAAACAAAATCAGTCGTCTTTCTCTGCACTTCGGTGTGCCAATTAGCATATGATAATTAGTTATGGACAATTGGCCTCCTGGACGGTTTCATTAAAAAGTATCACACTGGGACCTCATTAGCACGCTAATATAAGGAAACCGTTAGACGCTTTACTCTGGTGGATGGATCTCATTTAAACTGGAGCAAGTGTGATCAAGGCCTGATGCATCTGAAGCCTCCTGTAAGCAGAGTCAAGTGGTGCATTTGATTTCTTTAACGTCTTTCTCCTGGTTTTATGAATACCTGAGCATCATGTAGAGTGTTTACAGTCTGTTCGTCGTGTGCTCGATATCCCCAGGCGTGTAATTATTCACGGTGCATTGACTGATTGTGGCCACCTTGATAAGCAGAGCCAGGAGAAGACAACAACAACACACACACACACAGAAAAAAAAAACGGGTGCTAATTTGAAAGAAGTCAAACATAATGCCTCCAAATCCCCCCGCTGCTTTTAGCAACTGTCACTGACAGGAAAGGTTACTGTTGCTTGCTGCCAGCGGAGGGGGATGCAGAGGAGGAGGCAGAGGAGTCTCCCTGGATCTTATCAGAGCAGCCCATCCGGCACAGCGTTCCACTTCCCTGCCCTCTTCTCCCCGGGTCTCCACTGAGCCTCTGACAGCTCCAGGTTGTTTCACAATAAAGCAGAGGAAAGCTGTATAGGAGCCATACTGTGAGGATAAAGAGCAAGGGCCACACTCTATCTGCTTTCATGAACTCATCTATTCCGACCCTGGGAAAGGAGAAGTGAGCCATTGTGGGGCGAGTCTACCCTTCAGATAACACACGACTCAAGCTTCCTTCCTGCTCCTGCTGCCAAACAAACACTTCATGTAGATGAACTCGGCTAATCGTTCCCAAACAACCCGTCCACCGGCTTCCTTTTCCAGTCTGAGCAGCGAGAGTTACAAATAAAGTTGGGTGTCGAGACGGAGACGGTGCTGGCAGGACTTCCTAACAAGATACGTTTCATAACAGCGAAGGGAGTTGAGCTGTGAGATGAATTATTGATATGAACTCGACGGTGACCTGCCACAGATCAGGGCGCAGAAGTTCAGTGCTGCAAATCCTTGACAGCACTCATTATAAGACACAGCCAGCTGCAGCAGTGTGTCCCTCAGTGCCTTTGTTGCCGTCCTCGAGGAATATCTCCTCGAGTGTTACCGGGTAGCAGATGGTAAAACCACAGTGTGACAACAGGTGTCAAAAGCTAAAGCTGCGAGAAAACAGCGGACTCTGTAGTGCAAATTGCTCGACAAAATCCGAAACCTGAATGTATAATGCCACTTGTGAAGGTGATTTCCTCTGAGATTTAAGGAACTCGAAGAAGTCACACAGTGTTTCTGCTTAAATCCTCTCCAGAAAAATGAAAAATGCCTGGTTTAAAAACCTGCACAGCAGAAAATACGAGTGTTATTGTCTCCAGTTCCTTCACTTCATTTCATTTCAGATGTGCAGGTGTACGGATTGTCTGGAGTCTGGTTGAGCAGGTTCAGGCTTTGCAGTGATGCCATCAACCTTAGTGTTATAGTAATTGAATGCATATCTTGTATTTAACCGCCACTGAGGTGCCCTTGAGCAAGGCTCTTAACACCAACTGCTTCAGTGGCCGGCAGTGTTGTACAGACTGTGATAACACCAGAAATTAAGTGTTTATCGATGTTTTCCATCCTGGTCCGACCCAACAAGACGCCGCCAACCTTTGTACGTTCACTCAAAGCAGCTCATAACGTCAGCTGTGTGTCAGTTTGGACGTGATATACACGGTCAGAAGAGTCCACAGGTCCGTGACTCGGTTCATTTAAAGGATAGTTTATTCAGATTTGCCCACATGGTGAGCAGAACACAGGCGAAAAAAAAAAAAAAAGTGGTGAGTCATAAAATCTTGGTTTGTGTCCATTATTCTATAATTTATGTTCCCTTTAGTCTGTAAAGGTTCCGCTGATCAAAACAAACAAAACGGCTTTTTCATCAAATGAATCCAAGTTATGAATGTTGTCATTTTAAAGTCCAGAGCATCAAGCAGAAGTACGTATATTCTGAGTATCACGACTGCTCCGGTTTGGAGTCTTTGTGTCTTTGCAGCAGAGATAGAATAAGTAGTTATTGGTTATCAACAGATCAATCACACACGACTGTAGCCAATCATTTTCCCCTTTTCACATTTGGTGTATGGATGGGTGGTTGTATTATATAGGAGCCAAGCTACGTCGGTGTGAAGAAAGAAAATTGGTAACCGATAAGATTTTAATGATAGTAAAAGGTTTTATAGACCAGGTTATTCTGGGATGGTAACACAACACTTTCACCCTCTTCCATTCTGACATTAATGCAGAACTCCACACTGACTAATACTGTGAAATAACTGATTTCTTTCAAATCATAGCACCTGGTACTGAACTGCATTACATTTTGCTGGAACATAGCACCTCTAACTAATAATCATATTCTGTGTAATGAAACAGCAGCGGCCGCACAGAGAGCGTCATTATTCAAACCAGCAGTGGATGCATGCTCTGTAGTAATAACCTGAAGCCCTGCCAACGTCCGACTGAGCACAGCAACACAAGACAATGGCATCTATCATATTAATTTTGGATAATTGTCTATACTTATTAAGTCACCAGGACCGCGGCTGGCTGAGTCTAATTGTCTGACCTTAATTACCGTTGGATATGCATCGTGCAGCCCGGGCCGCCGACATGATGGAGCACAGGGAATGCAGAGGACGGTTTCTGGGAACTCCGGCTGAAGGCGACGGTGACGGAAAAATGCAGCACGGCCATTTATAACAGCGAGTGCTGCACACGGAGCAAAAGTGGTTTCCAGAGCTGCACATAATGAAAGTCATGAATAAGATCCAAGCGTTCAGTGTGTGGGATGTAATGCTGGAAATACAAAGACCATACATCCACTGTATACAGTAGGTGTTGTTACGTAACGCAGTCCCTATGGAGCTGAGATCCGCGCGCCCGGAGCGGCGAATTCTAACAGCTACTTTCATATCAACACCGAGTCTAACAATTTTAGTTTAAAGGTGCAGTTTTAATGAGATATCAGCAGAATGTGAAGAGATAACAGTTCAGACTTCAGGATGTCTTTGTGCTGTGTTGTAGAGATATCTGCTGAAGTTAGCGTGCTAACCAGCTCGACCCGACCCGTCCCAAAGCTCCGGTGCTCCCCGAGCTCTGGTAGCTGCACGGCTAACTGAGCTAGCTATCCAACAGTATTTACAATAGTTAGCAGCTAGTTATTCTGGTGATATGCTGCCCTTTATATGCCAATTCTTACATACTGCACCTTTAATGCTATGATTAGCATGATGATGATATTAGAGGCTAAATCGTGTGTTTACAGGTCTTTGAGAAGTTAAAGGTGCAATCTGTAGTTTTCAGGATCATTTTTTTTCTGCCTAAACAAACTAAATAATAAAACTATCTTTGCTTTCGTGACTCAATAAACAAACTGACCTCAGAGGACAACCCAGTTTATATTGTCTTACTTTATATGTGGCGGACCCTGCCACCTCTCTAGCTTCAAACAGTGTTCTGGGACCTTATTTTCCTCTGAGAGCAGCTTGTTTATTCACTTGTGGAAATAAAAAAAATATTCTGAGTTTGTATTATGACCTCATTAATATTGTAAATATTAAAATTCTGAATTTGAATTTCTTCTCCTGGGATGTAATACTTGAGGTCAACCCACTAGCACTTTAGTTTTAGCTGACCATCTGAGGAAACTCCGTCTAGCGATGAAGCTGAAAGACCTCGGAAAAACAAAAAAGACGATGAGAATTCAGATTGTTTCATCAGAAGAGAAAATAAAGATAACAATGTTAAAATTATTACCATTTTTACCATATTAGCATCCATCACAATTTGCAAATCGACTCCCTCCATTGTCTTTGCCTCTGGTACTGAGGAATTATTACAGACGTTTCTATGGTGCTCACTACACAGAAAGTTCTCCGTCGGACTTCATCTTAGCAATATTCAAGGGTACAAGTGACATAAATAACAAATAGGCAACATATGTAACATTTTTTCACCAGTATATTGATTTGAAAATATATTGGAATTATTATAAAAAAAGTGACCCTAAAGCTTTTCTTTTTATTTTAAATAATCTTAGTTCACATGTAAAAGAAAAAAACCTGTCTTTGCATTCGTATTTTAACAAAAGTGCTTGTGACTTCTCAAATGTGGCTTTGACTTTTTGCCCACTACCTAGAAAATACCAAAATATGAATTTTGGTCCGTATTTCACAGCTGTAATTAGACAATTGATGGCAAAAACTATGAAAATGAAACCCAAGTTATAATAAATCTGAGTTCTGCTTTGATTCAGGTGTTATTATGAGCTTTTAATTGATTTCCTGTTAATACACAGTCCCCAATTCCTGGCTTTAAATCCCAGACCAACCTGGAAATCAACTCAATAGAGTTTTCATGTATTTTTTTTCCCTCCTCAAAGTATTTTCTGGAACTGGGACTTTGATTTCCTACCCCACTGAAACACACCCAATTTACTTGGCAGTGAAACATGCACCCTATTAACCTGCCTTCCTGCAGCTCTCGGTGGAAGTGGGGGGGCCCTGATCTCCGGTCGGACCGAGGAATGTGATGGAAGCATCAAGATAATTAAAGTTTCACTCCCAGCTGTACATGCAAGCTGCTCATGAGCAGACTCTGAAAGCTCTTCAGAGAACCGAGCCGCACCGCTGATGGTCCAAATGGGCTTTTCTTGTTTGCTGGAATCCTCCCGCTCTCAGGTGCTGTGGCTTTGGAGAGATTTGTGCAGATGCTCCAGGACGCACACCCCTCCATTCTTTGCCCTTTTTTTTTAGCTTCAAGGCATTTTGAGAATTAGGATCCTTTGGGTAATCTTTCCTGCATGTTGCTGCAGCGCACAGTTGGCTTTTTCTCTCTTCACTTGAGATTCTTTGAGACAGTACCGCCGCTCCGCTCGGGATCCACGTCTAACACCACAGAACTTTAAGGCTCCATAAAACTCCCAACTTTTCACATCGAGCACCGAGCTGTGATCCCTGTGTGCATTAAACCAGATTTTGATTTATTTTAAAGTATCTTGTATTCTATGGAGTGCTTCTCACACAGCGGGGTTGCCGCACCATATAGAAATTACATTGACCGTATCATGTAGATTAAATCACCAGACGCTCCGGAGCCACTGAACTGGACCGACACACCACATCCCAGACGAGAGGCTCAAATTATCATACAGATTGGAGTGATCTCCTGCGTGTGCTTCCTCTGATTTCCAGTACATAAGCTGGAGGCAGGAGGTGCCTGGCTGCCGTGAATAGCTGCTGATCAGCGAGAAGATGCAGAGCTGCTGGAGGAGAAACCCCGCAGCCTCCTGGACAGCAGCCTGGATGGATTTTATTCTGGTGGTCGGGAGGATGCGGGGCAGAGGCAGTTATGCATGGATCACTGGTGGTCACTGACCAGATGTTCAGACATTAAAGGCAATGAATAACTAATGAGGCCGCGAATCACCTCATCCTCGATATTACACGGGTAGAAAATGAGTTTTTGTGATGATGTTACTGAAGTTGCAAGACTGTGAGGACTGAAATGTTTCTGGCTGGTTGGCTTCTGGTTTGTGGATATCGACAGCTCAGCTCAACATAATTTTATAGTATGAGATATGAGAGCAGTCGATATATTGGTGCTTTAAGGTTTGGTGGAAATGTCCTGAGGAAGACTTAATCTCCAACACAAGGTGTCTTAGAGAATTAATATGATACATGGCAATCTGAGAGCATATTTTAGCACCTGTTAGACATACTATTCATGGTGCATATTGAATGTTGAGTGCATCTACATGTAGATTTATACATGTAACATCTGTCTGTAGGTCTCCTGTGTGTCCTGCCCGTACCCGCAGGACTTTGGTCGATATTTCATGACTCTACGCTTCATGATTTATGTCCCATGCCAACGTTCAGTGCCACTGCAGGAAGTGTTGTGCTCTTCATGGAGAGAGCTCAGACAGCAAGGTTAAGGAAGTGTGGTTGGTAAATGGGCATGTAGCACGGGCTGATGTTACAGTTACTGTGTGTGAGCAAAGAATTATAGTTCCTGATGAGCAGGTCGGTGCTTTGCATGTCAGCGTCTGTCATCAGTGTGTGAATGTGTGTGTGAACTGGTGAATGAAGGGAAGTGTTGCACCGAGTCTGTCCTCGTCCGGTCAAATAACATTTGGAAAAGTTAGCCGGGCGCTAAACTGGAAGTTAGCCGGCTCTGTTGGTGATCCAGATAATTTCCACAGCTGGGAAGTCGAGCTTTCATAAGGAATGAACGGGGCTCCACCTCCAACACTGTGTCCAGAAATAAAATATCCTGAATACGCCACATCCCACGTTCCTTCTTTATCTGCACGCATCCACCTGATGTTGATAACACGCCATCGCTTTGCACAGTGTTCGCCAGGGTCTTACGTTTATATCAAGGCAGAGTCGAGATGATCAGTAAATGCAGAGTGAACACATTCCCATTCCAGGTAACTGCTTCCTCAACTGCTGGATGCATAAATAGGCAACAATTTGATAAGAAATTCATCAAAACAGCTTGAAAAAACGGCATGATGTCTTACCAACAGTTGACCAGAAATAAAGTGGATACTGCCCAACACACTCTCTCTGTCTAGACTTTTTCTTTTTCCCAACTCCTGTTCAATCGTTCGTATGATCACTGGTTTTGCATTCTGTCTGATGTGCTTACATAATGCCCACGTTTCCCTCATGTCTATTTTTAAACAGGGTTGTTTTCCAGTAATTTGTCTCCGATTTTGAAACTTTCTTCCTGATAATTGGTCTAAAACGGCTCCTATTGTCTCTCCGTAAATGACCTGTTTTTTCTCTGCTCCTGTACTAAGCGTTGACTGTTGGCTGTGCTGCATGTCTCTCTTGAGGGAATCCAGTCTTATTGTTCTCAATCCCAGGCCTTTGGTTTGTAGACAGAAAAGAGTGGCACAGCATCAACACAATAACAGCTTTCGCAGTGAAGTAACTCTTGCAAAATTAATATTATATCCTATAAACTGAAACGAGAGGTGCAGATTAGCAGAATCGGCAGATGTTGAGGCACTTCAGGACTCGAGAAAAGAAGAATGACATGATGTATGACATCTGGTATTGAGTTGAAGCTTTGATAAATGTGCTAACGGGACATGCAGAGTGCATCGCTGTGTTTAGCGAAGCGTTCCCAGAGGAATCTGAACCTCTGACCCCGGGCGTGTTCGGACCACACTCCATTCAATCCACTGCAGGGCTGCTCCGTTGTGTGAACGTGTTGTACTTAATTGAATCTGATACCGAGTCTATCGTCGTGTACAGTAAAGTCACTTTTAGCTAACCTTGACATAAAAAAAAAAAGAAAAACCCTAGCTTGGGATGTCTCCCAGTGGAATTAATCAGCCGCTGGCCGTCCTTTCGTCCCTGCAGTGATAATATAATGAAGAATGAGACGGTGACAATATTTTGACATTCATCTGTGTGGCTGTAATCAGCGCTGAATCAATATCTCATCTGTTATCATTTCATTCGACGCCCTCTCCACTGAGGGTCGGTCTCCGCTGCAATATCGGTCTTTTTTATCAAAGCGCCGGGCCTCCCGAGATCTCTATCCGCTGAATCCTGAGCCGGCTGCCGATGCCCTTGCTGACATACAAAGGCGAAATCATGGCTGTGAATGAGGTATGAACAGGAGCTGGACGGGCCAGGTTAAACTCTAAGCCTGTGAGTCACCGTCACCATCCTCCTCCTCCTCCCCTCTTCTTCTTCCTCTTCTTTACTCTGATGGCCGTCCAGCTCTGCAGCAGCTCAGCTCCCTGCGGACCGCAGAGAGGCCAAGTCGAAGGCAGCAATTAAATGGCCATGCTTGGTTTATTTATTTTCTGCACAGATTACAGCAGCGTCCTTCACATTTTTTTTCTGTCCTCCGCACACTCTCCCTCTACAGTTATTCAGATGATGCGTGTAGAATATCCCCCTCAAACATCCCCGACCGTTAAAAGGCGACCAGCCACGTGAGGCGAGCGTGTCGACTTATTTCTACACAGTGTGAACAAGCAGGCAAACGGGTGTTTTCCAAGAAACAGGAGCGATGGAGCTATTGGACATGTTGTTTTTCCCGAAACGTAGTGCCAAGAAACCCGATGACAAAAGCCCTGACTTCATTCAGAACACTTCAGAGATTAAGTGCTCTCCATTTTGTGCCATCTTCATTCCCACTTGCCATGTATTGTTGAACGGAGGGAGGGCTCTCGTGCTCTCAGTCGTCGTCGAGCTTTTGGCTTCGCTCTTGTAATATTCCGGGCTGTTCCACTGTGGAATTATTTACTCACAGTTAATTCCGACTTCTGTGAAAATATTTCCAAGCCAGCGGCATATTCTTCTGGAATATTCCCCGGGTACGAACGAAAAGCAGAGTGATGAAACAAACAATCTGTTCGATACAAAAGACGTTTCTCATCTCTCCTTATTTTCTTCCCTTACACGGCCGATGAAGACATTACAGCGAACACAAGAGCTCCAGGACTGGTGGGGGCGGAACACGCTTCTGTCAGACAATTCATGTTGCTCCTCTTGGCTAGATTTCCTTTTCTTTAAACGACGTCTTGCCTCTCTTACATATGCACATAATTAATCCTTCGTTTTTCTCGACGCTGGGACCTCTCGCCCGAGGTAACTGGATGTTTTTTAATCGTGGCAAACCCAGACATTTTTGCTCTTGACACCCGTGACAGCCGTCGCATATTCCTCTCAAACAGGAAGCAGACTGTCAGCTCTGCACTATTTTAGGGTCTACTGGTAACACGAGTAATGTCTCTGAGATGGAATACGAGTGTATTCGTCTTTCCTTTATAGCTGGTCTGGGATCAGCGTGGCATTTTCAGTTATGAATGAGTCATAATCAGCACTTTAAAGGAGCATGCCGTAGTTTGGGGGGAAAGAACGGTCAATCAGGAGAGAAAGATCTTCAGTGACGGATTGTTTTTCTGTCTGAACAAACTAAAAAATCAAACTCACAATTTATACTGTTTATATGTGGTGGACCCTGCCACCTTTCTAGCCTCAAACAGTATTCTTAGACTTTATTTTTCTCAAACAATAAACCTTTCTGAGTTTTAATGTTAAGCATCTGAGTTTGGATTTCTTCTCCGAAACTGCGCAGTGCCCCTTTAATGCTCATTCTCATCGGGAAGTCACTAGCGACTGCGATGACCGCCGCTCTCATCTATCAGCTCATCATATGCATAAAACGGCAGAATATCTAATTTATGGAATTATGAGCCAAACATCTGACATCGCCACCTGCTGCGCCCGTGCGATTTGAATATGATTTGCACAGTGTTTACTTGGGAAGCCGCATTAAATGGCCCATTGCTTTGCTTTTATGATAATGGGGAGAGTGATCATAATAATAGCCTCAATATTTGAAATGGCGGTTGCCGTTGGGACCGGCACAAGTGGCTAGCTAATTAGACAAGCTTCTTCTTAACACCTCATTTTGTACCTTTTGTACAAAGTTAGATATGAGCGTGTCAAGTGGAAATGAAATGGAGAATTGCTCATTAGAAGTGAACCCAGTCAAAGGGAACGTAACTACAACATAACTAATTCACTTTAGGACTTAATGGAGGACTTAATCACGCGCTGACCAACATGCATGCTCACTCGGGTGCTTTTTTTAACCCACCGCGCTGTAACTGTGCGGCCCGCAGCAAGCCAATAAAACACTTCTGCAACACTTGGCAGGAAAAAGGTTTCAGCAAACAACACTGACATTAACACTTCTTTGAACCTATCTGTGCAGATTTAAGGCGCAGAGAGGAAGAGAGGAAGGAACATGAAGGGGGAACAGAGCACATTTAATTACTCTGAGCATCCATGTGGTGTAATCGCCGCCTGCTGTTCAAACAACGAGCAGAGCCTCTTCAGCCTCCCCACAATGAAAGCTGCTGATGTTGCAGCTTCTCTCCCATCTTATAGTCTCTGGCCTCAATCTCTCTTGATCAGGCAACTTCAGAGAAAACTTGCAAAGTTATGCATTTTTTCTCCGGAGCCTACAGCCGGGGAGGAGAGCGGCAGGATATGCCAAGTAAATCTGACACTAAATGACCGGGAGGGAAAAAAGCCGGGAATCGAAGAACTTGTGCATTTATCTGGATGCTCGCCTGGTTTTATGCACTTACACAGAGATTGTATCAAATGGAACAGATGCTTGTTCGTCCCCTATTTAATTCGCTGAATCTTGTTGTGGTACAGCAGAGAGAATTCATTACTTCCTGTCAGAATATAACTTTGTCTCTGTTATAACAAAGGAGGGGGCTTCTGTTTTAAGCTAACGGACACCGACGAGCCTTCTCAGCTGTCCTCGACAGATAACTGAAGCTGCAATTAAAACCTTCGACCTTGAGAAGACTTTGGCTCAAATACCGTGGTCAAGAACATTCGAGGAGCCTTTCAAAGTCAATTGAGTTTCCACCAAAGATTTAGGCGAGTCCTGCTCCCAGCTCAATCTCCGAGGCTATTTTTATCCATCCGACTGACAGATCAAGTGGCACTGATCAGCACACCTGCTTCTCTGTGCTGAGGGGGAGCGGGAGCAAAAACTGGAGCTCATACATCAATGTGTCACTGGCCAGGACTGTCCAACGGGCCCTCGGGAGCAAGCTCCCGCCGCTAGGTCCTGACCGGAGACCCTCCCGCCCCCCCCTGTGCCCAAAACCCCACTTCCTCAATGCCACAGTAAAACTTCTCTGGATTTGAAGGTGGTTGAACTGTTTGCTGCTGACCTGACCAGCTTTAGATTTAATGGACTGAATTTTTAAAAGGAAGTGGGGAAAAAAAAGCAGCCGTGGCACCGCGGACACAGATGGAGTTTTGATGCAGCCTATTAGAGCTCCTCAAAGAACACTTCCACAACCCTGTCCCGCAAACCTGCGCCGAGTATTTCCCATCACGCCTGTTCAAAAGTTTCCAGGAGTCCTCCACTCGCCAGTGTGCTTGTTCTGGAGAATAAGAGCCGTCTGACATGCAGTATTTACTGTGTATGTGTCTTCCTTGAAGGCGTGAGAGCAGCAGGCTGTCAAAGCGCGGCGGACATTTCGGTCGAGCCATCGCGGTCATCGAAACAAAAGGCTTTCATGCAGTGGCTGTTGGCCTCTGCGGTGGTTTCTGAGGAGTGATATGACGGTGGCGGTGCACAGGTCTGACAGATTGAACACTTTTGACTCCTTCCCCTGCTGGGCAGGTGAAGCCTCCTAATTGGGACTGCAGCAGAGAGACAGCCTTAGTGGACCTCCAGAGGCCTTGTCACAGCGTGGCTGAGTGCTGATGGTACAAATGTCACAACGGACGGTGCGAGGTGGAGAAACAAGGGCTTCCAAAGAGCTGCCAGTTACAGCACATTGTCAGAAAACTTAAATGAGACCATGTGACATATCTGGGGCTAACCTGTCAGTGTTTAGGCTACTGAGACAATGCTAATGTTGCTAATGTGTTTTTTTTCTCTTCTTCTCTTTCTTCTGGGCACCATGACGTCATCTACCGATTCATCCACCAGGTGAGTAACCCTCCAAGAGTTTTCTGTTGTTTTTACATTTCACTGCAGTTGATGTTTTTGGTTGTTCAGCTGGTGGTAGTCTGCAATTGAGACGGCATATTGTGGCGTTATCTACTCGCCCCAAAGCTGATGCAAAGTTGAGTGAAGATTCAAAAGTCGAGCAAACATTTCTGGAGCTTCACAGCTAAACATTAAACTTCTGATTAAACATTTAAACATCAAACTCTCTTCGTTCTCATGACTGAATAAACAAACTGACCCTAAAGGACAACACAATACTGTTAAATGTTTATTTGTGTGTGGCGTACCCTGCCACCTTCCTAGCATCAGACAGTGTTCTAGGCCCTTATTTTCCTCTTGGAACACCTTTATTATTTATTCATTATTCACTCATTAATATTGAGAATATCAAATTTCCGAGTTTTAATTTCTTTTCCCAAAACTACAAAGTGTCCCTTTAAATTGCACCGACTGAGAAGCAGAAAAGAAAATGTTCATTCATCTTAAAAAGCTCAGAGCTGCAAACGGCAGAATAATCTGATTGAAAGCGGGTGAATTTCTCTTCATAGGAACATCAGATCGGCCTCATCTTTATTCTGTCGCTCACTCACTACAACACAAGGTTGCTCTGATTGCAGACGGTGAACTATAGGCAGTATTCAGCCTAACGTCAGCCTCGCTCCCTCCTAACCCTGTTGACGGGTGGTTATTTGATCAGAGAGGCGATGCATAGATCACTCCATTACGCCGGTCACTCTTTCCTGTGTGCATTCCCTCGTGGTCGGCGGAGGTCAAATCATCTGGTCACCTCTCGGCTGACCTGTTATACTTCCTCCAATAAAGCTCAGCGTGGACAGTTATAAAAACTCCCCGCGGACGGCTTCCTCCTCCTCCTCCTGGTGTTTGTGTTTTCGTTGTTCTCTGTGATGTATCGGCCTAATAATCAGAGCCACCAAGCTGACCGAGAATATACTTTGAGACAGTCGGCGGTGTCTTGGGAGAATCTGCTTTATGGTGGTGAGTACATTACATATTATTGAAAGAGCAGACGACATGTACCCCGCGGCTTGTTGGTCTGAGACAGACTCTGGAGGACGTATAAATCTGCCGGCGCGGTCTCCTTCAGCTCGAAAGACATTGTTGACAAGAATATATTGTCTCCTGACGTTAAATTACAGGGTGGGATCCACCTCGTGTCCGGTCCGTCTGTGAACACTCGACGCTTGAAGTTTAAAAACGCTGCGCATGTTGTTTTTTCTGTGAAAGGAAAAATGCTGCTGCTTTGTAGGATTGCTGTGTGTGTGTGTGTGTGTGTGTGTGTGATTGGTTGAGAGGATATTGTACCAAAGAGCTAAACTGTCACCACCAGCACTGGCACAGATTTCCGATCGCTCTGAGAGAACAGAGCGGCATATTGGCTTTTTACTACATGGAGGATTTGGCTCTGACGGTTTGATGAATGTCTTGACACATCTGTGACCATTATTTTAGAGCACTCCAGAAAAATCAATAGTGTTTGCTTCGGCTGCCCAAGGCAATGATATCCATGAATGCTTTATTTACCTCTTTATGCGTGAAGATTTGAGGCGCCGTTCAGTGTTAACTAATGAATGAACTGCTCTGCCAAACACTCCAGCGACGGCGCACAAGAGTATCTAATCACCTCCAAATGTCACTCTGGCTGTGCCCCCATTCATATTCCATTCACCCTCCGCCTCATCAATAATAGGTAAGAAGAAAGCTCTGTGGAGGCTCATCCGGGGAAAATGTGAGTCCCCGTGCCCCCGCGAGAGCCCGCGGAGGCCTGGAGGCGACGATGGTCGCCAGCCCTCTCCTCGCGCTCCTGCCAGTTAATGAGGCAGATGTCAGTTAGGCCAAAGGAGCTTTACCTCTGTGCATTGAGTTTAGAACCAAATCAGGGCCCACCTCCATAATTGGCACCTGATGTGTCAGATGAGCTCGGTACGCTGACATTCATTACACTTAATAATGCACTCTAGGCTCCGTGCAGCCCTCTCTAACCAGCTGTCTGCTCGCAGCCCTCATGCCATTAGGCTTCAAAGCCGCGGTGTCAAGCATTGCTTTTGACACAAGTCCTCTGCGGTGGAGGAGCATGCGAGCACCAGCTATTTGTCCACCAGGCTGTCTCGCCCGCTTGGCCGTCCATCACTCCACTGAGCTGGAGGGAGCCATGTTCGGCTGAAGAGTGATTTCCTCCAGCCTGATGTAGAAATACCCAGGATACAGGCTGCACTTCCAGAAGAATGTATGATTATGGCAGGCTGTCATGTGGGCAGCATCAAGACAGCCTTATCTGGCTGAACCTCCCTGTCATCAGGTGTGCTGCTAGTGAGCCATGCTGGCTCCTGCTGCCAATCAGAGCCCAGTGGACCGGTGTCCCTGCCAGGACGCGGTCGCATATCCCGAATCCTGAACACTCTGCTGGCCCGATCGGACCAGCCTGTCCTCTCCAATCAGGGTCGAGAGTTCCCCAGTACTGCTGCGTGTGCAGGAAGCGTGTCTGGGGAGAGCAGAGCTCCTTCAGCTGAAGGATTCAAGGCCCTGCTCTACTGCAAAAAAAACAAAAGGAACAGAACCGTCTCTGATTCTGCCCGCTCCACACTTTACTGACAGGGCAGGCAGAGCCGTGACCTGCTGTATGCATGTGTGTAGCTCATACATGCAGGTTAACACAGAAGGATATTTTTAATTTTGATTTCTATTCTGTTTTGTGAGAAGTGCAATGACACAAAAACATGGCCGTATGTGGGCGTGGTCCAAGTACTGACTCAGCTTTGGCGTACACTGTTGGTATAGGCGCGCCACTGGGCGCCGTTCAGGCCGCGGTCCGATATCTACGTGTTACTGTTTTCAAAATCACTGTTGCTGCTGGAAACAACAACAACCTTATCCACTTTAAAGAGCAAGAAAGTATGAGGGGTGAAATAGAGAGTGCAGAGGAACAACAACTCATATTCTACAGAGACAGATATTAAAACTGGAGTGAAACGCTGGTATGACGTTGATATGACTGTCTACAGGTTGTTTCACACTCCCAGTTTCTTGATATAACGCTGCCTCTCTTGACACTTACGTGAGAAGCGCGACTCACACCAGCAGTGTGGCTGCTACCAACCTGTTAACATGGGCGCCGAAATAAAAAACTGCTACACCAACCAACGCAACGAACGTCAACAAGCTAACAACTCTTTCCTTTTCTGTTAAGGGATTTAGCTGTTGTGATGCCGGGATTCATCAAATGCAAAACAAGTTCACCTCAACAGTTTTTTACATGGCTGCTGTCACCACATCCTGGGTTCAGCCACAACCAAGATGATCATGGTTGGTTTAAAAAAAAATTAAATTAATACCAACCAATTGTGATTCCAGCAAATTTAAAGGGGCATGAAGTCATTTTGGATAAGAAATTCAAAGTCATAAGAAATATAAGGTCCCAGTGGCGGACCCTGCCAGCTTTCTTGCTT
Source organism: Diplodus sargus (assembly GCA_903131615.1). NCBI lineage: Eukaryota > Metazoa > Chordata > Actinopteri > Spariformes > Sparidae > Diplodus > Diplodus sargus. Next base: position 670,009 of record CAEMYA010000417.1, on the reverse strand, counting down.
CAAACAAAGTAAAGCAGTAAAAACTGTTTTCCTTTAAGGTCAGTTTGTCTATTCATTTTATTCAGCCATTAAAACAAAGAGAGTTTGATTATTTAGTTTGTTGAGGCAGTAAAATGGTAGCACAGTTGCAAAAGTAAATATATTGCAAGTTTATTGTTAATGAAAGTAGCATATTGATTTGTTTTTCTCGGTGGCCACTACATGACACGACAGGCCAGCGCTCCCTCGCTCCATGTGGTCATGTAAAAACTGCAATATCGAAATATGCAAATGATGTGCTGAGCAATAACACGTCCGGAAGCTCCAGAGTCAGCGAGAGGCTGGAGACAGCCTGCCTCTTTGTGTCCGTATGTCTGCTGTGCAGCTGCACAGGCTGAAGCTCCAGACTCTGTCTGCTGAGCACACACTGATTCATTGTCGGCTCATATCGCTGACTGTATGAGGCAGAAGGGAGGGATTTACAAAACAGGTGTCTGTAAAAATGCATGCTAAAGACTCTGCTTCTAACATAACACCCCCCATGCACAGTAACCTGCTAGTGCTAACAATGCTAACAGTAAAGCTATAACAGGTATACGCGTCTGACTAAACTCCTACTGTGCACAACTTGATTGCTAATTTACAGAATAATGTGTGTTTATGCCTGGCTTCCTGGTAGCTCCTTAAAAAAGTGCTGACTGAATTTGTTTTCAGGATCAGATTTTCCCACATTTGTTTGACGTGCCTTAACACATTTGAGCTGCAGCTAACAGCTCAGCTGCTGGCAGCTGGGCTCCGGCACATGAAGGACACAGTTGTCGCTCCCTCACGTCACAGGAAATTAACATAAAGTTGAATCGTCCTCAGCTTCTCCACGTCGTACCACAGCAAGACTTTTTCAGTTTTTAATTGCTGGGGGAGACACCAGGATGTTATTTTTGAGCTTTAGTTGGAGTCGTTTAAGGGCAACTTCACCAATATTACACATTAGAGTTTGTAAACAAGTACTACTGCAAAAGAAAAAAGCCTTTTGTGGCGCATGAATTGCCTCCATTGGTAAAATAAATCGATAAGTTGCATTGTGGGTAATGTAGGCACAAGATTTTGAAAAGCAGTCGAGCAGTGCACTCCTATTAAGCTGTTGGACTCATTATGGACAGTTTAAAAAGTAATTAAAATTGAGACAGCAGAACCGGAGATATCGCCTTTTTAATTTCATGTGGAAAATCGATGGAGTTACCCTTGAAGTGCAACAAATCTGGCTCAGTAGAGACCACTGTAAAAGCAAAAGATGTAATATGATGTAAGGTTTCCTCTGGAGTTGTACACCTGATGAATATTCATGATCTATAAGACTTCTGGTCTCCATACGCTCCTAAGGGAAGTATCTGACTGTGGAGCAGCTAACTGCTCCACGGTTACTCCTTTCACACAGATCGCCATGACTGTTTTTGTTTGTATGTCCAGTTTTACTAATCTGAGCCACATATCAGTGGCTTTTTACTGACCTGCCTGATAAGATGGTAGCCGATATTATATTGCTAAGTCAGCTGAATGCGAAGGCCTTGCAGAGTCAAGCAGAGTGGAATTAAAAGCTTCATGTGTTTCAGCCTGCGAGTGCACCAAGTTAATGCACTGCTATCATATCCATTCCTGATTCAATAATGGCATACAGTCTCAAAAGAGCATTTCTGTTCGATAGTCAACAAGCGTTTAAGTTTATTGCCTGAGACAAACTCTGACAAAGAAATGACTTTATAGTTTTAATCATACCCAATTTATTTCCATTTGAGTTATTCAGAGAGAAAATGCTTCCTGTTACAATGGTGCATTATGTGTTTAATCATTAGCGAGGGAGTGAGTTAAATGATAGTTGAGCGTCTTGTGGCAGGAGGATCGTTGAGAGCAAGATATCAGATGCGGATGATTTTTGTCTCTGATATTGAACTGCACAATAAAGGCTGTCAGCAGATTCTGGGCAAAGTGGAGCAGCTGAGACAAAAGGAAAGATGAGAGGCGTAGATAATGACTGGTGTTGTTTTATTCATTCGCGGGAATGAATGCTGACCAGTGTTTGTTTGTGTTGAACTCATTGTGTTTGCAGTCAGAACTGTGAATTGTGAGTGTGTAATTAATTCCCTTCTGACTGCCAGCCAGCTCTGGCTTCTGATGTGCAGCGAGGGAAATCGAGTCCGGTTTGCACCGTCGACACGGCGTGGAGCCCAGCAGTAGTTCAGGTGACTCCCTGACCCGTTCTGGAAGGAGACCTTATGAAGTGCACTTTTCTAACTTTACAGCTACAATATGTATGTAACAAAAATATAGAAATAAGATTTGCTTCCCTCTGTCACTGTCTGATGCGACAACATCCTGTTCAGCTTAATAGAGTTCTCTCTCTGAATTGAATCTGCATATTGAATTACATATTAAATGTTTATTTTTAGTGATGACAACGAAGTGCAGCGCTCTCATTACAGTGCTTTTTAGTAGCTAGCTAAAGCAGTAGCACAAAGCACACTGTCCCTGATCCAAAGAGTGAGTGAGCGGCAGCAGCAACGGCCTCTGTCAGCAGCTAAAGTTAGCACAAAGCACACTGTCCCTGATCCAAAGAGTGTGTGAGCGGCAGCAGCAACAACAGCCTCTGTCAGCGGCTAATGTTAGCACAAAGCACACTGTCCCTGACTTAAAGAGTGTGTGAGTGGCAGCAGCAACGGCCTCTGTCAGCAGCTAATGTTAGCACAAAGCATTCAGCTGTAACAGTTACAGGTAACTGTCGTGCTGGGTACCCTTTTCGGACCAAATGCTTGTGCTGGTTTTTGCTTTTCATTCGTCATTTGCTTTTGTTTATATGATTGTGGCATTAACAGAGTTGCTTATTTGCATATTAATTAGACAACAAGGGCTACAGGCAGTTGTTGTACGTAGCGAACTAGCTGCTAACACTACAGAGCTACAGGTCAGTCGGCATCTGTGTGGTCAGGCGGTGGTTGTACATGTGTTTTGGTAGGTTTGCGTTTGGCTCTTTTTTAGTTGGATCATTTTACAATTTTCGCTGGTTTCTCCATTTTACCAGCCCCACCTTTAAAGATTTAAAGGAGAGACTTCAAAACCCCTTTGCCAGGTTGTATAACAGACCTTTGATGTTTAATATCTCAGCGCTGTACACTCAAATTCAACTTCATGTTCCAAAAACTCAAGTTTAAATACGACATCCAAGGTTTCTGAGCTGATACTCTGCGGAGACAGATTGTCCCGAGTTTTCTCTGAGGGAACAAACTCCTCATGAAAGCGCTGAGCTGAGTGAGATGTGATGCACACCTGCTCGTTTTCACTGCCAGCTTTGTACATAACAACAGAGCACTTTTTGGGGTGTGGTGAGATATTTTTGAATCTTTGTGCTTTCTATTTGTTCTTGTCGATGAAGTAACACTCCAGACAACCCCTGACTGCTCAGCTCGGGAGTCTGTTTAAAGGAACAGTTCCCCTCAAAATGAAAATATAGTAATCCACTCATCTTCATGCCAATGAAAGGTCAGGTGAAGTTTCGTAGTCCACAAAACGATTCTCCTTAACAACTGAGGGACTCAAAAATTGCTCCAAACAGCTCATCTGGCTTAACCGAGTCTCCAAATGCCCTCAAATTATTTTGAACAGACGTTATTTACAGCTTCAACGAGTCGTCGAGCTTGAGCACCAATCAGATTGCAGGTGCACTGATGGTGTTAGCTTTGAAGCTGCAGTGAAGCTCTCAAAATGCTCCAACCGTGATTCATAGCGTGGACTATGAAACAGGATATCTACCAGCGCGGGGGTGTGAAGATAATGACTGATTTTTTTGTACAAACTGTTCTTTTAAAGTCATGACAGTGGCTCAGAGTTCAAGGGAGAGCAATCGACTGAATCCTCGTGACGCCTTGCTAACGACAACAGTCACTTCTGTGGAGGAGATACGGGAAATCTGCACAGGTGGTTGTTATAAGAGCCGTAACTGCAACATTTTAAAGACCTATCAGATGTTTTCACTGTGCCTGGTTTATGCACCGTGTTGCTTTGCTTGCTTTGCTACACAACAGCAACCTCCCAGACTTACTCCTAGTTTTGGGTAAACTTAATGAACTTCGAAATAAAGTAATGATTAATTAAACTGAATCATAAGCGAGCTGCAGGAAAGGTGCAGCTGGTTCTAGACCGGTCGCTCAGTCCAGCTTCGGTCCAGAGAAATACCTCAGTATGTGTTTGATGGATCCCTGTGACTTTTCTGTAGCACTTCCACCGGGTTTGACTTTTTCATTTTGTAATGTCTTGACAACTCTGAAGTGACTGACAGACGTTGAAGAAGTTGTCAAACAAAATCCCAAAGAAAATAGTCAAAATCTCTGTGTGTGTAAAATCGAGCCAAAGGAAGAAAATGCGAGTAAACCGACAGCTAATTTGTATTCCGGTGTCCTGTTTATAGCTACATAACAAAAGCAATGACCCTTCGCACCGGAGATGTTCCCAAAATCAAAGCATGACCCCAAAGGTTTCGTCTTTAAAGCAGATTGACGTGTCTGGAAAAGATCATTGCTCGCTTCCTCGTTCTTCGTGAAACATTTAGGTGCTCTGTATTTCGTAGGCGGCCTTGCACAGGATGAGCAGCCGCGATGAAACAGCCGTGCCCTCTGTGTACTTTTGCCCTCTGTTAAACTTGGCAATGAGCAGCACTTTCAAGTCTGCCGAATGTGGGTCACACAGCGCTCTGCTTGTGGTCTCTGTGGTCTTGCTCTGCATAAATAACAGCACATCAGTAGCTACATCAAACAAGCTCCACAGGGCTGAGACAAGACTCGCTGTGCCAAACGTTGGTGTAGACTTTCTCGTTTCTTCAGCTCAGTCCACCCAAAGGCTTGTTTTTGGACACTCGCTGAATTGTTAAATTGTTGATATCGGCCCAAACTCTTGTCTGGGCGAGACAGGGAAAGACTAAAGGCTGAATTAAAATCCGAAACTTATCGACGGGGATGCTGCTGCTCTAATTGCAAACAACATCAACTTGTACTACATGTTAAGGATGTATAGAGGCGATCCATTAAATATACAGCTGCTCGGGTTTGACAGCATTAACTCTGTCAAAGCTGAAACCTGTCTTCCCCTCGTATTGTATCTGTCTCCGGAGCTTTTGAGAAGCTGCTCTATGGAAGATAATGAGGCCGCCAGTGGAGAAGTAATGTTGAATAAGTGGGATCCTCTCCTGGCTCTTGTTAAGTGTCAGGGAAATGGAGTAAAACCTTTGGCAGAGCTGTCCGCGGCAGCATGAGGTGAGCACATTTTTATTAAGGCCTTTTTAAAGCCTGTCTTCAGAACATCTTTGTCTGTCATGGTAGAGAAATCCTATTTGGCTCTTAAACCGCTTTAAAAGACAGTTTGAGACGCAGATTGTTCATCGCGGCACGGCTGCCACTCCTCATGACATTAAGTAGGAAGCTGACCTGGCATGAAGGTCAAAGATGACAACTTCAAGATGGAATTTTTTTTTTGCAGAAGAAAGAAAGCTCAGTGCTTCCTGGCGGAAAAGTCAGAGCTTTGAAGCAAACAGAGAAGCGCCGACAGCAGGACTTGAAATACAGGATGAAGGTGATATTTACTGCTAATGTGCAGCAGTAAAGAAAACTGCATTGCACCATAGCAACGGCGTTTGTGGTCATTTCCCGCTCTTCGAAACATACGGTTGAGTGTAGTCGTGATGTTATGATGCAGAAACATACGATGCTCTATGATGGGATGTTTTCAAAGGATTTACCAAAGTAGGCGAGCTCTCAGGTGAATGACTTCCTGTGTTGATGGCACAAAAACCTGCTCAGAAAATGTTGCTTTTATTCCCTTTTGTGTGTTTATTGATAGCGCGAGACAAATAATTAGCAGGAAGACACATGTGAGACACGAGGAGGTGAGAGAGAGCGACAACAACAGAATCACAGATACATTTAATTCATTAACAGGAGGAGCATTTAGATTAGAGCGCGACTGAGACTTCACTGGACTTCCATCCAAAATCCAAGCGATATCCTTTGTTGTACTCATCTCACGCAGTCCTAATTGTGGTGTTGAGTATCAGTGAAAGCGGCAAACTGCAAATAAAGCCTCACTTCTCATCTACATCCTCTGACAGTTGTGGCAGAACACAAAGCCTGCCTGTTTCCTCCTCTTTGAGATGCAACGCTCAGACACTCTGTACCAGATTCTCACTCGCTCGCTGTCTGTCATTCAAATTCTGTGCTGACTCGACACTCCTCCTCCTCCTCCTCCTCAGAGAGTGGAGACATCAACAGATCCATAGCGGAGATCAGGGCGTTCAGAGACCCCCACCCACCCTCCACCACCACCACCACCACCCCTCTGTCTCCGTCAGCTTTTCTTTCTTTACTCCACGTGTGATGCAGGAGGTGTTTAAGCAGGCAGGCTGCAGCTCGGCCACCTTTGAAACGGCATATTTGATTGCAGCGGGCTGGTTGTTAGGGCTGGACTCAGCTGCTGGTACCGGGCTCAGAGAGCAAGTGCAAGGTCAGACGCACAAGTCTTTCTCTCACACATGACAACACACACACACACTACACATATTTTCCAATCTTAATTAGCATTAATCACTGGCCCTTTTGTAAATGCTGCTGGCTGCCAATTATCAATGATTACGCACTGTTAGCCACGGGGAAGGTGAGGAGGGTCAAGACAAGCCCTCCTCACTGGACGTTATTCAGTAGAACGCTGCGCGCTAATAGCAACGAGGAGAGCTGTCGTCACATATTTATAATAATGAGCATTTGCAGAGAGACGTGTCATCAGCAGTAACCACATTCTGGCTCAAACGCGGAGACATTCTAGTCGTTGTTCTCCGTTTCTCTGACGACAAGCAGTGAGGGACTGAAGAGGTTCAATGCGGTCGTGCTAATGTGAGTTATTTTACAGTTTGAAAAATTAATTACAAAAAGATGAATACAATCAGGGTTCAAACGGTACATTAAAACCATTAAACTGGCCATTTTATATTTATTTTCACTTTAACTTTAACTTTCTAGTTTCTTTCTCTTTTTTTGTGCAATTTGAATGTTTTATTGCATTTATTACATTCAGCTAGGATTTGAAACAGCAGCAAACGAGGAGGGAGGCATCAATTCAATTTAAATATTCACATGAAATAATCTTGGCTGAGGAAGAGAAAATATCCCCTCAGAGTTCGGAGCTTGTGGGTTTCTGTATTATTTTCTTTCAACAATGAATTGATGAATGAATTTATAAAGAGGGATCTCAAGACTCATTTGAAGCTGCGCCGTTTTAGTTTTCCCTTTTCTAATTAGTCTAAAATAAAATTATATGAGATAATATGCACTGAGCGCTGCTGCTGGCAAATACAGTGGACCAACAAATCAATATTTTAATATATATAACGTATATAACATTCACAGTTTTCACTTCAGTATCATTTTATTTTAAATGGCAAAACTAACGCTATGTTTAAAGCGACACTTTTCAGATTTACCGTATTTTTGTTTTCAGGTCAAACTCATTTTCAATGGGAGTGCTACGGGCACTTTTACGATAGCATCAAAATCTCTATTTTTAAAACACTAAGAAGTCTCGACACAACATGAAACTTT
>CAEMYA010000417.1:626611-661438 GCA_903131615.1 Diplodus sargus | reverse complement strand
GGTTGTGGTTTTCCAGTGTGGAGGACGTAATAGGAATAGTTTGGAGGAGGAACAACCGTCCTTCATTTGTATGATTTCAACACTGGTGCAAAATGACAACTCCAGAAATAAAATTAAAAAAAACCCACTGCTTTCATTTCTGAGAGATCAAAACTTGACTTTTTCTGTTGATATTTTTCAGATAGCTGAATTATGTTCTGCTGTCAAACTGTGCTGTAGTTCTGCTGGAAATATCCTGACGTCTCATTTACATTTGGCTGGGTATCCACGAAAATACAAAAAAAAACCCTCAGAAACACAGCAGACGGCAACAAGAGCTGTTATATTTGATTTAAAAGTGTTTCAGGGTGGATTTCCTCCCTTTCATATTGGCAGCGCTTGGATCTTTGACAGCCCTTTTTTTTTTTTCTTTTTTGAATGACATGAGAATGGGGTGGCAATCCAAATCATAATGGCACACATTTTAGTAATGAGCTTAAAAACATTTGCTTATCTTCTTAACTGCTGAATAAAGATGGAGCCGTGCCCTCAGTTAAGAATGCAGCACGGAGCTGTGGAGGAGGAAGAAGAAAAAAAAAAGAAAAGAGATAAATAAATAATAGAAGCAGAAGGCAAAGCAGGGATTTGAAACTCATTTGCATCGCACAATTGATTTCTCGCAACTACCCTGTCCGCAATGTCAGTCATTCCCTCTTTTGAGTTTTAATTAAATCCCCGACTGAGTTCTGTTCGAATTTCTGATTTGAAGCAGCAGTCAATAGCAGCAAAGTGTCCAAAGATTGGGAGCCCCGTTCACTAAATCAATTCCAACAATGCTTCCAGGCCTGCGCCTCTGCAGAGGGAGTCGGCTGCACAATGGGTGTCAGAGGAGATAATATCTACCCGCTTGTAACCATCCCGTCCCTGCTGGGGGGGAACACTTCAAAAACAGGCCTATCAGTTCCCCTTCCTCCTCCTGCCTGCTCGTGATAGGATCTCATTTTACATAATTAGAATGTGATGCCGCTCATAATGGATGGTAATGAAGATTGAATTATCCACATTTTAATGGATATGGAAGCACATCGCCTATATATTACATGCTGATTCCTCCGACATCGCGCCTGATGTCGTGTCATTCAAACGTCGGCGGATGTACGACTTATTATATTCACGCTTAGTTCATCATGCTACATATAAGGCACATATAATAATATCCTTTGGTCACAAAGACTGGAAAAATGTGATTTATCCGAATGCAAAGCCTTCTGCCAATTGGATCGTAATTACATCCTACGGGAAAGGTGTGCGTTAACCCCCTGGTGATGGGAAATATGAGGTTTCCCAGACAAAGCCGTGCGGTGGTCCACATGAATAGGAGCCCGTCGAGGACCCAGGTGCCTGCTTCCGCTCATTACGCCGCACCTCCGGCAGGTTTCTGTGTTGCATTTTTAATGAAACGGAGAGAGAGAGAGGGGGGGAGCAACAGCTTTCGTTTCACAAATCTCGCATTCCTTCACGCGGCGAAGTCATCTGTCAGAGATGATAAACTCCAATTTGGTGAGAGGTCAAGTGAAATATTAACAAGGGCCTCCAGCAAACCACTCTATCAATTACTAAATGATATATTCATAAGTCAATGAGACGGCGCTGACAGCTGAAAGACGAAATGCTTCGCTGCAGGGAGATTGGCATGTTGGCTTCAGGAGAAAATGAATATTTTCCTTTCGTCGTTGCCAGTTTCTTTATGTTTGTGGCAAAGTTACCAGTTTCCTCCGATTTGCGTCCAGATGTCACGTTGCTGCTACAGCTTGGTGTGACGGTGAACTTCTGGTGGCTGCTGATGCCTGTTTACAGATATCCAGGTATTTTTGACATTGCTGTGAAAGCTCTCTACTTGTGCTGTTGCCTAGTGAAGTTTGAAACGTTGGCAGGGTCTCCACGTTACGATTTTGGGTATGAGTTTGTCATTTTTCAGCACATTTGAGGTCCAGTTAAGGTTTCATTCAGCAAGATTCCTGAGTTTAACAATCCAAGGACAGAAACGTGCAGCGTGGCTTTCTTCAGTGGATCAAATTTAGCTTTAATGTTCCTGAACGAGTTACTTACAAACAATGTGCTGTAAATGTATGTACACATTGGCAGTGGTTGCAGTTCAGATGAAGCTGTGCAGGCTCACTTTATTGTTATGTTGTGGTCAGCGCTGTCATATACGAGCCAAAAGGTCACGAGTCTGATCGCTTGATACGTCCACGCAACGCTGGAGTTTGCTCATGCAATCCAGAGAAATCACAAGTTCAACCGCATGAAATGCGAGTTGGAGACGTCACTCACAGACCTGTCACGTTTGTTTGCTTTCCAACCATATGAATTGCTTCTGCAATCGGCTCGAGCCCGGTGACCCTGAAAAACTAAATGTTGCGTGGACTACAAAACAGCATGCTCCAATTACTGTTGTGCCGCGGTGGAATCTGGAAATAAAAAATTCAGCCGGGGCCAGAGAGGTTGCATTAATGCATAGAATCTGTTTTCTGTCTGTATCTGTGATTGTGTGAGTGCACTGTGGTGGAAGCACCTTGAGTTTTTCCTCCGTATGAAGCAGAGTGTTAAATAAGATTTATCAGAGCCGCCTCAGCTCGGGTTTAGAGGCCATTTCCCCTGAATCCCGGTGTGGGCCCTCTGTGGCCCTCATCAGCCAGCTTGTAAATAAATCAGCCCCAACCGTATGGCTCTCGTCTTTTGAGATTCAATTTACCTCACGACCGCTGAGCCGCTGTGCACTTTTTCTCACATCAGGAGACAGCAAGCGAGCTGGACGGTTAGAGTCTGAGGGGCGGGGGGGTGCTGGATGGTGGCTTACGCAGAGTCTCGTGTTTGACAAGCTCCAGCATCCACCAGCCCCCCAAAACCCCCCCACCTCCTCCTCTGGTTGACAGGGAAAATGAGTCGGAATTGGAGCTTTGTCAGGCAGTCGCAGTTGGTAATTAGTTTCTGGCCTTTCAATTTAAAGGTGCCAGGAGACGGCGCAGGTAACGCTTAAGGCATTTGCCGTCGCTGAAAGAGTGATCAAAGCCGTTCAGTCAGCCAGACACGTCTCGGTCCGAAGGGGCCGCCGACCTTCTCCGATTTTCAAACGAGCTTCGACTGTCTCAGGGAGAAAATCGTCCCTGTTGATTTATGTCTGTTTGTACTCACATGTCACGCTGAATGTTGTTTGAAAGGTGTTTGTAAAGCCCAATATTTAGAGCAAATTTGGTTTTTCAAATATTTTTTCTTTTGGAGATTTCCTTCTGGATCGGTTGATGTGACTCTTAGAAGTCTTCTTCTTCTCTTCTCTCCTTACGTTATGTAAACGCACATTACTTCCTTTCCGTTACTTTTTGAGGGAATTGTATAAAAGGAGCCATATTTTCTCAACATGTCGATGTAACAGCACTCAAAGAGTCAACACCTTTACCAAAAATGAGCCACTGCTCCTTTTTCCCAGCCTGTGGAGATAAATCATAACTTCTACCTTCTCCAAAAACACATTTGAAGTCTTTGGTTAATCATTTCACTAAGAGAAATGAGACTAGAAGCAAATTAATTTTTGTGACAAAACGCTCTTCAAACACCTTGGATCATCAAACAGAGAAACATTAGAGCGTAAAATGGATTTAATTTGTCTTATAAGATTACGGAAGAAGTTTTTTTGGGGGGTTTTCCTGTAGCACGAGGTTTCTGTCGATGACTATGAATCAAACATCCTGACAGCAGATCTATCCACGCCTCGTCTTCCGCCCCAGGATTAGTTTTAAATCTGATGAGCCTGTGATCATAAAGGCGAGGTTGGCTCGCCTACAGGACGATCCGCGGCAGCGATACGTTCTGTAGTAAAATGTAAATCAGTGTCATCAGTATTTCTGGCAACAACATTCCTACAGTGGCTTGGAGTCTAATAAAGGGCGGATTGATTCAGCAGTATTGTGAGGATTAGGACAGCAGACACCTCATGTTTATACATGAGACGCAAATGTAATGCTGATGAGCCAGCAGCTTACTGGTAGACCCATCGGTATCCATTATAACCGCTAACAATGCTAACAAGCCATTTCTCAGTGAACTGTGAGGCCGATAGAGAAACTTTTGGGGGTTTTTTTCGGGGTCAGGCACCTGAAGATATGAAGTAACATCACATTCATCAGCATAATGTCACCTGTAATGTTTTTCTTTGGAAGTTTTCAGTGTTTAGGATATAATACGGAACATTTCTGCATCAAAGCGTCTGAAAACAACCAGAACTTTGTCTTTTTTAAATTAATTTAATGTTTTGTTGTGTACTGGTATTATCCCAAAACCTTTCAACAATGGTCCCACCTGGAGAAATGTCTAACTTTACTCAAGGTGTCTTTCAATAGGTTGCTCATCGTTACCAGAGGTGGATTTCATCGTTCGATGTCGAGATTCAGTCGCGTTTCCAGTGAATCATGTAATGCTCAGTTCTCAGCTCCTCGTTCTCAAACGATCGTGCTAACGGTCAACATAACACTGTAGTTCAAGGCAAATACAAAGCTGCAACGTCATGATTATGTGTACTTTTAGACAACACAACAGTGGATATTGTCTATATTCACCTTGACATTAGATTGACATGTATTGAGGGTGACGAGAACGATGAGCTACGAACAGAATGAATTTTTTTTTTTTCATGGAAACTGTTGCTATGCTTTCCTGTTTGTCCTCTTCACCACTCTGATAACTAAACAGTGAACAATACAGCGACTCGTCTGTGAGAACAGAAGAACCAACGAGAGAGAATTAAAACGTGGAATCAGGTCAGTTCGTTCGCATTCTTCGAACTGATTCATTCGCAAACGAGCCATCTGTAGTCGCTACAGCTCGCAGGAGAGAGTCAGGGAGAGAGGAAGGAAGTCGGCGAAGAAGACCAAACGTATCATGAATAAACTTACCTGAGTCACGTAGATAAATCTTCAGCAGCAACGATGGCTGTTCAACAACGAACCACTCACAATCTCTTGTTCTGCCTGTATTATAATTGTTATTGTCCGTAGTAGCTGGAATTTCATACTGTGCCTTTAATTAGATAAATTAATGAGGGTTAGGATCAAGTAGTCACATGAATAATTTGTCCATTTTATTGTAATTTCATGACAGTAACATTTTTCTTTCTTCTATTTTTGTGATCTTACATTTTATTTCATTATGTCGCGATCCATGAAGAGTGTTTTTTTTGTTGCTGCTCTTTCACCTTTTCGAGCTCTCTGCCAGTTTAAGCTCACAAGATCAACAACCGCTGCTGTATTTATCCAGAGCAACAACTACGTCAGCGTTATTCTGAACAAAAGCGGTCTAATTGGATGAGAGGTGAGGAAAGAGTCGTGAGAAGCGATACTGTGGGAGAAAACTCGACACAACTCGTAATAAGTGTTGTTGTAAAAAATGCTATTTTACGAAATAAAGATAGACATGTGAAGAGGAGTCTTATCCAATTAATTCCAGGCATAATTAAAATGAACGATAAGAAATATATTCTACATTCTTATGAGGTTGAATTCTACCTTTCAGTCACAGAAATTATGTTTTTAATCAACACCTACATGAACTGCTGATGCCGACGGTATATTCGCCAGCTGCACAGCGAAAAATAAAGCCTGAGCTCAGATGATTGTTGGATCGGCTCGTAGACTGAAGACAACACCTGAATGCATGTTGATGGGGAAAGTGTCGCTCCTGGTCCTGTGAAAACACGCGGCACGTTGCTGCAGCCGTAGTGTGATCTTTTAGGATTTCACAGGTTTTTCATCTTGTCGGTTGCGTCGACACGGAAAGATATGCCGAGCTTGAATCAGAATCAGACGGGGCGTTGATGGGTCGAATGTGTGAAGATCCAGTGATGTCAGGTTCAAGCTGCATGTCCAGTCTTTCTTCTGCTGTATTAATATGTGTTGTGTCATTTTGTTGCGAATAGGACGAGGTGTTAACGTGATAGTGTTGGTTAGATGACCGTCCGCTCTTCTTCTGTGTGGAGAAGCAGCGAGTAACGCCGAGCAGAGCGTTGTACATGTTTTAGCTTCCTGAAAGAAGGCACATGTAAAAAAATATCTACATCCATCAGACGCTTGTTGTCCAAAGCGACTCACAGTAATTCTTTCACACACTGCTGGCGGTGGCTGGTGCCGACCAGCACATCAGGAGCAGTTTGAGGTTCAGCATCTTGCTCAACAACACTTCGACACGCAGAACCAGTGACGCTGGCTCTTCCCCTGAGCCACAGCTGCCTACATATTATCTACATATTTGTTTAAATGTACCCTACGTTTTTAAGATTTTGGGTGCTTCTAACCGCCATCGGACAGCAGCACAAAGCACAATTGTGCGTAGGAATACAGACGTTGTACGGTTGAGGGAACGTAGAGCCGAAGTGAAGGGCTCCATCCATCCTCCATCTTTGTGTCAATGGTCTGACCTTGTATCTAGAAACATGCACTATATTTGTGTCACTATTTAGGCTACTTAAAATTCAGCACAGAAACATTATTTATGTATCACATACTTTTATGCTAAAGGCAGTGAAGGCTGTTGGGTTTCCGACATTTATTTATTTACTCCAAACAAACTTCTGTCGATATTAAACATGATTTTTTTCTGAGCGGTAGGATTTTTTCTGAGGAAAGAGGCTTTTCCGAGCTTTCTAGGCCAAATACGTATTGTGTGGTATCAGTCGGCAGGAGGTTATATACAGCAGCATGAGAAGCGTTGAGAATTTGAAGGAGTCGCTGTAAACTCATAAGGTTACGAAACGCCCGAAGACAAAAACAAGTTTTATTGTTTTTCTCATGTACCGTCATTGAAGAGGAGAGCGTGAGTGTTAGATATTTGATATTAAATAAACTGCCGTTATCGACCCATCGCTCCTCTTAAGCAGGTCCTTCAGATAATACAAAGAAAAGCATCCCGACTCTGAGGCTAAGCAGAAACGGGATATATGAGCAGCCTGAACATCAGGATTTTTTGCTTCCCAGTCTCTCTCCCTGTTGACCTTTCTGGGAAGTGCAGCAGCCTGTCAATAACTGTCAGAGGCTGTCTCAGACAATCAGGCCTGTAAGGCTGCTTGGGCCTCTGGTGTAACAGGAGGATCTAACAGAAACAACCTATAACTGACACAGCTCCAGATCTATGCTCTGTAATCACTGGGGAGCCCACCTCTCAAACTGCAGCCTCGCCAGCTGCCTGACAGCGGACACATGTGCTGTGTAATTGCTTTTCATACCGTTCAACCTTTTAAAATTGATTACAGGCCATGTAAGAGGCTTTACTGAGAAGCGTACAGTCGTGGGTGGGTGGTGGTGGTGGTGGAGGAGGAGAGGTGGAGTGGGAATATTGTTTGACAATGTCATGCTACAAAATGTGTGTCTGTAAACAATGTGGCGAGCTCGTGCTTTTTAATGCAGTGAGGCTGCACACATTGACTCATCACCCACAGAGGGACTAATCCGCTCCGGGCAGAACACCTAGCAAATGTTAAAAAAAAATGAAAATCTTTTGCTGCTCGAGGAGTTATTTTCTTCTCAATTACTCAGCAGACACAGCTGCTTTGCTCTGATGTCTTTGTCAAGCGGGCATGGTGGTAAAAATATGGCCGCTTGTACATCCTGTGCATGTGAGGGAAACCTGCATCTGCTTAAATTTGTAGTTTTGTGCGAGTGTTTTTGCACATCCACGTGTATGTATGCAGCTGTAGGACAATGAGCCCTTCGTTTTTTTGATAAATGGCAAAGAAGAACAGACACCACAACTTCTTTTTCGGCTGACATTAGGATGAAATTCAGCTTGTTGGCTCATGTTGCTCACTGATCCCACTGCTATCAATAAACGAGGTCCCAGAACACTGTTTAAAGCTAGAAAGATGGCAGGGTCCGCCACATATAAACAGAGTAAACACGTATGAAATTGTGTTGTTCTTAAGTGTTAAAATGTATTTCCCAAAACTACACAGTGCCCCTTTAAAGTAGTTGTTATGCAGTTGCCGCCTCCTGCATATGAGAAGTGATTTGTAGGGTGGAGCGTGAAGGGAACTCGGAGAGATTGTAAATCTGCGATCACAAACACTTTGTATGTCTGGATATGTTTCCAGAACTGCTTGAATTTCTGTATGTCCAGCTGTGTTTGGTGCCTAACTGAAGCCTCATCCACTTCTTATTTTTCTCTGGTGGATAGTTGATTAACATTTGGATCTGAGCGGGAAAATAATTAGTGGCATCTGTTTGTATTAACGTTTCCATAGCCACACTTAAAAGCGTTGTTAAAACAGTGCCAGGGTTAGAGCAGCTACATGATTAAACTACAAAATACTCGGTGATGTTTTGTGACTATTTAACTTGTAGCCTTATGCAAGTTTTAGTCTCACACGGTAAAAAAAGCTAAATAGAATCAAAGAATTGAATGACTAATATAATTTTTTAGATCTACATCTTTTTAAGAGCATGCTGCTTACAAAAAAAACAGAAATCAATCTACAAAAGAAGAAGAAATAATGTGAATTCAGCCGTTTCCCAAAGGAACGTGAACACAGCGGGTTGTGAGAGTCTCTTCCGTTCCTCAGGACTGCGTAATAACACAGTGATACCTACATGCAGTGACATGGATAACAAGCAAAGCGAATACTGTGGAGTTTTATACTCCGCTGGTGTTAACTGAAACCAGAAGAAGCCTGTGAAGTAGAAAATGCTTCCTAAAATAGAGAGAGAGTGCTTTGGGAAATAGTTGGCAATGAAGTAAACTGTACACAGCTTAGCATGCAAACTCCTGGTGCCTTGTGATTTGAATCAGATTTCTCTTAGAGTTCACATTGAGGTTAGCGTGAGAGGAAAATGTCCGTGATTTTTAAAAAAAATGGGACTGTGAGTATTTTTTGCCCGGTGTCTCCAGCACCTGCACCGTGAGGGTTCACTCAGCGGCCTTCCAAGTCCTGTCGTGTGCTGCATTTTTTTGTTCAGCCACTCTTTCTCCTTTAGTGTCGAGGATTAGCCTGACATCTCCCCACTCTCTGCCTTTCAAATGGTGCGGAGTCCCGCTGAAAGGCTGAGAGGGTGCTCACCACGTAAAGCCGATACTCACGCCGCCGAGGCTGACGCTCCTCATCCTTGCCCTCAGCCTATCTCGGCTCCTGTAAAAAAATCCATGAGAAGTCCCGAGTGATCCTGCTGATGTAGAGAGGAAGGAATGTGTGGTTTTAAAAAAAAAAAAGGACTTTGGCTGTAGAGGGGCCGTGTGAAATAGTCATGTCCAACTCAGTCGGGAGGCCCGGCAAGGAAGCGTACAGCGCTGTCAGCTCGATCTTTCACGAAACCTTCACTTCCACTGTCCATTTCAGCAGAGGGTCAGAGCTGGCGCTGAGGCAAGCTGTCAGTCTAGTGGCGAGAATGGTGTTGTGGCGTTAAGACACGCCAGTGCCAGTTAACACAGTACGAGTCTTGTTCTGACATCATTCACTTCTCAAAGAGTAATTGTTTCAGAATCACATTCGGCTGGGCTCTCGCCAAATCCAATTTTTCACGCCATGCTAATATTTTTCAGCTGCAGATTTCTGTGTTTTTTTTACTTCAGATTTTTGAAACACTACCCGATGCACATTGTCCCGGAGTAACAGCTCCGAAACGTTTCATATAAAACAATGAAGTCAGCTTTGTTCAAACATTGAAGGTGCAATATGTAAAATATAGTCACTGCTAACCGTGTATGTTTAAGGAAACTGTAACAAAATACTGAGTAGCACGTGGACTCTGATTACTAATTTTTTATCAAAGAACCTCTTTTTGTGCCTCTCAAGTGAAACATTAAACTAAGTAGTTACTCAGTAGACTCATTAGTTACAGTTACTTGTCTATTAGTTACTTCTTGTTCCCTCTCAAGTAAAAGGAGACATGATGCTGAGTAGTTATTTATTACTGAATCGTTAGTTAATCTCTCTGTTTTTATTACTTCACATTCTGGTCATAATTGTATTTTTTTAATGTTTTTAACTGAAGTTCGTCTTTAATCTGATTGAGTTCTTCAGCCTGGCTTGGTTTGGAATTATGATTTTTGACAGGAAATGTGAAGGTTAGCTGAGGTTCATTCGGGGTACCAGGCTTGCTCAACTGTTAATTGTGCAGGACTCAATTCTGAAATAGTAACTTGATGAGAAAATTCATGCTCAAGAATGAAGAAACTTCATTACCGCCTCCACCAACCTCACAAAATATTCAATATGTTGTTTGTGGTCCAGCACTCTTGTGTTTGGGGGATGCAGCGCCGCTCGCAGAGCTTGTTTCATAACAAATGGTTTTGCAGTAAATATAATCCAAAAAGTCCAAAGCCGCTCCTTTAAAGCTCCATGACTGTACACTCATCATTACAACCTGTAATGCCTTAGTCCTTCCTTGCATAACCAAACAGGCCTTGTAGCGCTCGTCGCCCTGGCATGTCTCTAAGAGATTGTTGATTTGAATCTGTTTTTGTTCAACATGGTCCCCTGGCTCGCCGGCATTGTCAGCCAGCCTGAGCCGACAGAGCCGCCGCCATGTCGTCTGTGTCCCTGTATGCAGATTGATACCCAGGGTATTTATCAGCTGCAGGTCCGCTGCACTGAGCCTCATGTTAAGTCAGGTGGAAACCTGTGACTGGCAGCAAGCAGGGTGAGGGAGCATTTTAGAGGCAGTGTTAAAATTAACCAGCATAATGAGGAAATAAGTGACTTATTGGCGCGAAGTCATTTCCTTCATTAAGGCTGATATTTATGAGCATCCATCACGGGTGGAGCGGCCAACGTTGCGGCTCCAGGTTTATGGAGCGTGGATTGTCACCTTGTTCCAATTATCTGCTACCTTTTGAATCTGCTGAATGTTTGAACACTAAGAGAGGAAAAAAACAAGGCATGGCTCATCATTAGTTGTTGTGCAAAGTGAAAAGGCTCGTCTGAGCTCTGCAGCCTCGTACTATTTTTATTCATCATAGCGGCAATTAGCTGATTAGAGTGGTGCCGGGGAAGGTGCTGGATGGAGGAGGATTACATGCCCCTACCATTAAATGTGTGAGTGCTTTAAATTATGTTGAAGCAGTGTTTCTCTCTGGTTGAATAATTTCTCCGTGTGAATTTGTGAAAGCAATAAAAAGCTGTTTTTTCTTGATCTTGTGGTCAGCACCGGTAATCATCCTTCTGTTTTTGACATTCATTATCAGTAATTAACAGGCTAAAGACAAAAAAAAAAAGAAAAGAATTAATAACATAGAGCTGTCCATCAGAGTGGTTACTGGCAGCTATGTGTTTCTGAATTTGAGGCAGCGTGTCCTCTCAGATTTTAGGCAGCAGTAGCTCACTAGCATACCGCTCTACTCACCGCTGTATCCCACTGTCGCTCATCCCTCGCCACCGAACGTACATCCACGTGCTGGGATGGAAAGCTACACTCAGCCTCAGGAGCTTAAAGCTAAGTATCAAGCTAAGAATATGCAAATAAGAAAGATGTGGTTGAAAGAAAGAAGGACATTAAAAACACAGATGTGTCCGAGCGTCTTGGGCTCAACGGTTTGGTAAGTCATAAACGGAACGTGGAGGCGTGACGTAAGTGAAGTGAGGAGCAATCCATTTTCAATTTCTCTCCCACAGTTTTGTGTGGGAGGTCTTTCAAATGATGATGGTACAGGGCTCAGTTAGTATACAAAGCTACTTTCGGAAACAATACTGAATATTAGAGGAAACCACCAGGGAAGCCAGTGACATTTCTGAACATCTTATCCAGGAACAACATCCAGATGCCCACGTGTGATGGACATCTCAGACCTTTGATGCCTCTTTTGAATGCATGTTGCAGTTTATTATCTTTCTTTGGTGATATTTAGCTGTGAGCCTCTGACACTGACTCACTGTTAAGGTGCTAATGAAGTTTTATTGGTATTGTGAAGGCTCACAAACCTCCTAATCCACAGAGAAGAAGTTATAAAATGCAGTAAAATAATAATTTGTACGAATGTTTATTTGCTGATCGATTATTATTGTGATCGACCTTCACATCATCCTCCTGATTTACTGCTCATTGTGTTGTCGACATCATACAACAATAGTAGCCATTATGTTACCATTATTTACATCACGTGTAAGTACTCCTTTTATATATTCATGTAGCAAAACTAAATCTTTTCAGCGTTGTTCATGGAATAGTTAGATTCTAATCTGCTGTTTAAAGATGCTGCAGGATAAGCTGCTCGTGTAAAAAGCTGTCTGCTTTTTTCTGATTAATGTGCACTCAGCGAGAGAGACTTTGCTCTTTACGTAGCAAAAAAAAACACCTCACAAAGTTTGCCAGAGACAAGACACGGTGTGCAGACAGGCACCAGCGATGTTCTTTTGAAAAATAGCTCTCCCACAGTTGCATGTTGACAAGGCACAGGTCGCGCCGGGTTGCACAAAGTACCATGAAAATCTAACGGTTTGCCTAAAGACGAGAATGATAATTACCTGCATGAGGTTATAATAAATAGTTCCCTGTAAAATACAGAAAAAAAGGCTGTTTGACGCCGAGGTGGCATAATTTATACATCAGAGAGCGGAGACGCAGACCACCTCCGTGTGTGTGGACAGCTTGTGGCAGTGGCGGCTCAGATAATGGCTTGCCTCCACATGTGGTGATATGTATGGACAAAGAAATGCTGCCGCCCCTCTGAGCGCGAAACAGCGGCTTAAATTGCAGGGCAGCCTTTGATTTTCAGAAGTTAGGAAATCACCGGCACATTGATTTTTCCTCACACCATGTGCTTTTCTCAGTGTCGTTTGTTTTGTTTTAGTTTATTTGAATGTCTTGCGTGGCACGAATACGTAATTGGCTGTAGATCTGTTGGCTTTGTCGAAGATAATGTGAGGTCCACCCAGTGTGTTTAGCGTCAAATTTCCTCCAATTATCGCAAAGAATTCCACCTCACCAGCTGTTTTTTTTACAGTGACATCTTCATGCATGCAATTCATGGTTATATAACAACATCAAATGTAATTTATGCCATCAAATGGAGGATTTTTATCAGGATAGTTTGACTAGGATCGCTTAATATTGACTTGAATTGAGTGGTTTGCATAATGTATCATTATAGCAAATGAATGTAATGACATCATCAGCATTTAGATTGGTTCCCTATAGTCTTCACTTTCGCTCTGCCGTGCACTACAGTTCCCAGGAAAATGAAGGCTTCTTTAATATAGGCTTATTTGTGACCGTAACTAAAGTGAATTTACATTTTTTTTTCCCTCTTCCATCGCTGGTATACGATTACGTTGCCACTCTTCATCGCTACCCATATTTCCATGTCATTTGCCTGCTTTTACATCACAAAGCAAATCTCTCTGCATGCCATGAATATTAAAACATTGACATACCGTATAATATATTTGACCATGCAGTCTAATGGAGGATTTCATTAGAATACATCTGCAGCGGCCCCGTCAGTGCTTTGCTTTGTCTTTTTCTATTGAACACAAAGACAACACAGTACAAACAAAGCGTGTTTATCAATATGATAAAGACATCTACCTGTCCGACAGAAGGTAATGTCAGCATATTATTTCAATTCATTCACCCCTCTGCCTGTTTGTTTTATGTGTGGCTTCTCTTCACACCGGCATCTATTCATTTACCCATTTAACAAGGACAACATTGATTGAGAGAGGTGGTGAGAGGGCCGATTCGATTTCGGAGGACAGAATTGGATTTGATGTGGGGCATAATAGCTTTCATGAGCTTTTTACGGCACTGAATAGCGTAGCTGGAGCTGCCTTGATGGGACTCAGGTGTAATTCTGAGAAGGATCCCGGGGATGGCTGGAGCACAAACATCTTGTTCCTTATTGTGCCGGCTCACAGGGCTCTGTGCTGTACAGAGAGGAGGCCTGCACAGGACTGCGAGTGAGGCCGAGACCCAATTTCAAAACCAAAAAATAAAAATAAATCCTGTATGTGAAGTAACGACCTCGCCCAGTCTGAGATTGCTGTTTCCAAGGCTGTGGCCAGATCAATGAGCCGCCTCGATGAACAATAGTTGTGAAGTGGGTCGGGGACTCGCCACACTAAGAGAAAAAGGAGGAGTAACCTGCTGTGAATCGTCATTAAAGATGGTGGCAGCACAAAGGCTGTTTGTGCACGGACCAACATTTTGGGCCCTGTGGGTGAGATAAGATGTATTCAGACTCTGCAACCACAATTTGGGTAATCAGTCCCCACCTAATTCCTCTCCACTTGGTCCGCTCTGATTTCATTCATCTGCAAATTGCTATGTGGTGAACAGTTTTCCTCGAATGGAGCACAAATTGTACTCTCTTTATTCTCTGCCTTTCTATAATACGTCAGCTTTTGATGAATGGGGAATTCAAAACATTGTCCACATTGCAATCATTTTAAATTCTTAAGCAGTTGCTGTTATACTGTTCTCAGTGAAGCCAAAGTGTTTTTTCACTGCTAAATTGTGTATCCAGCTGTCTGTTCATTGCAATATTGTTCTTCTAAAAGTGACGCTGGATGATGAAATAACGGAGGTGTTGGTTTACAGGTGCCACGGGGGATGCCCAGCCTGACGCCCCACCCTCGGTGCAGGGCACCCTGCCGCACTTCATCCAGGAGCCGGAGGACGCCTACATCGTCAAGAGCAACCCCATTAAGCTGCGCTGTCGAGCCGCACCCGCATTACAGATCTTCTTCAAATGCAACGGGGAATGGGTTCACCAGAATGAGCACTTCTCCCAGGAGTATAAGGACCTCAACACCGGTAAGATAAATCTGTGTGAGCTTTTCCAGCCAGTGCTAACATGTGCAGCCATCCAGGGCGTAATTAAAAAGTCAGCAGATGATTTGGCATGATTCATAATGGAGGGAGTCACAGCTAGAGTGGGACACCAGGAACCGAGTTGGCTGAGGCATGGTCTCACTTATTATTTAGGATTCTTCCATATGATAGTTCAACATGTAACTAGTCCCTCAGCATTGCATACACACACTTATACTTCTGGCTGTTCAAGCAACAAGAGCACCAACAACTCCCTCCAATGCTCCAATGTTGGTTTTGAGGTTAAATGTCTGGAGGAAAGCAGACAGTGGTAGTCTAATAACTTTGCTGTCATTCCTTAATTTTTCACTCTGGAAAAAATAAAATCTCCATAAACTCGTTCAGCAACGACTCCTGTTGCTCACGATGATAAAATTAGCAGAAAAACAAAATGAACCGGAAGGCTTTAAACATGATTTAAGCATGATTCAAGGCGTGTCTGACGAGGAATCTTAAAAATGTCCTCTGTTGGCTTTGACGTCCACTGTTGGTGGAGGGGATGTATAGTATATTTAATCGTTATCTGCTCATTTATTCTTCAAGCAGAAGCAGAAACTCCTTTTAAATATTAATGTTCCCCATCTTTTACTAAGTATGTCAGGTGAGCTCTTGCTTTCCTTTTGAGATCTTGTCATTGGTAACCAAACAGAGGAACCTCTGCACTTCTTCTTCACACCATGGCTGGTAGAATTTAGGTTGGCTGATTAAATTGCAGTTGATGTGTCTGATGCAGATCCGCAGTGACTGGGATGGATTTAGTTTCATTTTCTTACATTGTAATCATTGAGAGAAAACTGCGTTTTTTCTAAGTTCCATTAATTCATAAATGTGGAAGATTAGGAGCACAGAGGAGATCTTTTTAATTTGTTTTTGGTTCGAGATTTTGTTGATATTACCAACAATTTTTCAGCTTCGTGATGCATAAAGTAAACCCTTGTTTTCATGTCAGGAAATGTGCTAGAATAAACCTCAATACACCGAGCAGTGAGTCATTATATGTTTGAAATTCTTTTATTTAAAAAAAAGGGGGAACCCTGGAAAATACTTCATGACACTGTTGGTTTTATGACAGCTGGTAAGACAAATTTAGCACTGGGGAAACAGTTTCTCAAGTGAGAAGTTGTTATTAGAGTGCAGACATCGTTTTCTCTGCTAACACCAACAGGGTGAGAAGTACAGTTTTAATTTAGCAGCAAAATACATTAATATTAGCACAAGTATAAATATATATATGAGTGCCACAGGTTTTTCCTTTTGTATTATATTTTCTTCCATTAACGCTGCATTTCTCTCAGCATGCAGATGGTTTCAGCTCCACAGCTACTTAGTCTGACCTTCAGTAAGAATATCAGTGTGGCCTCAGCTGGTTTAAGTTGAAACGCCAACAAAGGCAGAGCAGCTCCAGTAATCATAGCTGGGTCGAGCAATATGTGCAGTATGTGCTTATTCTAAGCTCCTTGCAGTGCGAGATGGATGGGCATACTTTGCCACATCAGCACTATTTCAGCAAGTTTTACGAGTCGTCACTCACAGAAATGTACAGGACTGATTTTCAAATGCTTTTCTGTTCGGATCAGACATTTTTGAAATTATATTCAGCCAACAGTTCCGTCCTGACTGCAGCCAGAATACGGTCGTCCAACTCCATGTTTATTTCACATTTGAATATTTAAGCTCTTAAGTAACACTTTTAAATTAATATTTAATTTAAGGGCCTCTGCCTTGGAGTTCATTACCAGAGCGTATATGTTATGGGTCACCGCACCTTCAAGAGCTCATCTCGAAAGAATTTCATTAGTGTGGGTGGAGAGAATGAATTTATCTTTTCATTTGGAAAAACCAGATGGTACCGATACATGTTACTGCAAAATATTGGTCGTAGTTTGAAGTTAAAAGCCCACTTTTGTTACTAAAGGTCAAGTCCCCCCTCCAAACTCATGTATTTCTTTTTTACATTAAATATTTATGACTAAGTTAGTCACAATTAAAGTTCAACGAGAGGCGGAAAAAACATCCATAGTTATTCAGACTTTAACTCTGCAGCTAAACCTGTGAACCAGTGAAAACAGCACAGACACAAACCTCTCACTTGCAATACCTCAAACTTTTTTTAAGTTTAAAGAGAGAGGAGACTCTTAATCTTAGCAGACTCCATTTCTAAACTAACATTACTTACTTTTGCTCGTGTTATTGGAGCGGAGAGAAAAACTGAGCTGAGGCACTTGAGAACACGCATAAAGTTGCATCATTTGGACCATAAATCCACAGTCCAGTATTAAATAGATTAAACAAATGGCCCACATGGTTGTATAGACAAAGAGAGAGACAGGGATGGTCTAATTTCATGTCATGTCACAAAGAAAATTATTTGAATCAAGTGTTCACAACTCCCAGCTTGTCTATTTCTGAGTGGATCACAATTGAGTTGAGGCTGTCCTGCAGAGGGAAACAACAGTACAAGTCATTTTTGTCAACTGTATTCTTGCACATCAACTGGAGGTGGATTGGAACTGTCACTTCTAATGTCTGTCTACAGTAAAACGTTAGCTTACGTTAGCCTTGAGGGCTACGATGTTAACTGTTCCTTGGCAAAACCTTCAGCTGCTGCAGGATGTCTCCCTCGTTGGTTCGTGTGATATAGCTCAGAAAGTACTGAAGCAATCATTCAGATTTTAAATGTAATATATCAAATATATTTGAATTCTTTGGGGTGGTTTAGATGAATATGCGAGCAGTTCGGAGGGTTTCAGATTCGATCTGTAAACCCCTCACATTACCAGATAATCTGTGCCGAACATCAGAGCCGACCAAGGTCCCAGAACAGATTTCCCCTCCAATTGTCAGGAGCAGTGGATGGGGAATAAATCAGCCCAGGATTCTGGTAGTGTGAGCCCGGCTTTAGACTGGAGAGGCCGCTGATTGTTGCTGGTTTTCATACCACCGATCAATGTTGGCTTCTGACAGCGATGACTGTGATCGTTCCAAAAACAAAAGGAAAGGCTTTCTGGCTCAATACTTAAACTTTGAGATGGAAAGAAAGCACACTAACTAGAAAAAGTATGATAGGACATGAATATATTAAAGAGGCATTCCGCTTATTTTACATACTCAATGTTGTTTACTCTTTGGAAGGCAAAGAACACATTATACAACTTTCTTCACAGGCACAACCAAGATTTTCAAAACAAGTCTCTTTGAGTCTGTTTTTAGTGCTATTTCAGATTTGTAACTTCCTGGAAAATCATTCAGATTGTTGTCTGGTAAGAGATCCTTGCTGACTCAGCTCTGGGTTGCAAGAGGACCATCTCAGTACTGTATTCCCTTTGTCAAACTGGCCTCTGTCTTCTTGGATGCTGTGTTTTTCAATCCTTGTCAGACTGTGTTCACTAGGAGCTGCCAGTCCATGGAGAGCGAAGGAGGGAAGGATGAGTAGTAATGTACATTTTGTGCTTTTTACTGCGAGAAACGCAACTCTGGCAAAGCAATTGCCATTCTATTGTCTGTTTTATGTAAACTTTAAAAAGCATGGGTGTTAACCAGGCATACAGGTTGTAATGAGGTGCTACCCAGTTGCATTATGGGAAATGTGGGATCCAGTGTTAAGGGTGCTTGACACACATGTCAGTCAGTAAGTGAATATTCCTCCGTTTAATGTATTTCTCCTTGGAGTTCCAAAGTTGGCTTGAACACGACTTTCTCTGTCTGTATCCATCTTAATAGAGCACCTGCTTTATTGGCCTTTGCTTCCTCTGATTAGGCAAATTAGATGTTGTGCTCTGAAAATTAAGGGTTTAGGAGAAAGCTTCAATAAATCAGATTCAGTCCTAAATGCCTTTGTAATGTTTTTAATCATGATTTTAAAGTTTAATTTGTAACTTCCTTGTTACAATTATTTTAATTATTCGAAAGCCTCGGTTTCGTTCTGTTTATTTTTGTTTTCACATTTCTCAAATTATCTTGAGGACGCACTGAGTCACTCAGTGTATAGACCATGACTTCAGCTAATCATTGAGGGGGATATGTGGAGCGTCAGACTTTCACAGCTGGAAATCTTGAAGTAATGCCTGAATACTCCGCTAGCACTAGGTCTACATCCAGTACATGTTCAGCTAATTCAGACTTGAGTTTCAGGTCGGCGTTATGATTTGAAGCATGAGGAAAGCTGTGGCGTGCCATACAAATTAAGTCCCATTAGTTTTCATCAGGTGGAAGCGTGTTGATTAGAGGACTTGACTGAGGCCTCCTGAAGGGATTTTCTGGCAAACGACAAAGCCAATGTGACACCTTGGCTGGAAATGCTCTGTGATTAGAGGCTGTGAGAAAGCCGTCTTTCTTGTATTCATGAAGGTCCCTCCACAGGAAAGAGGCTTTAATTGCTTCTGGAAGTTCATTATAGTGTGATTGCTGTGCTGTGAAATTGTTGTAAGCTTGATAATGGCAAAATGAAATTTTGAACTTCAATTGTTTGCTGTTCTGTGTGCATGGGGGAAAGAACGAGGGAAAGTTCACTTGGTGGTATTTGCCAGCTCACCTCATATGCCACATCAACATCCAGCATCCAGCAGGGCGGAGGGGAAGCTAATCGGTGTCTTTGACAGATAAGAGTGAGAAACTACACCAAAATCCCGCTTCGCCTCGAGGCTACAACGTGCAGCCATTGTGTTAAAATCAATCAATGTAAAATATGAAATTCCTGGCTCTGGAATTAAAGTGAAACTATTGAACCTTGAAAAAAATAACCTTATAAAAGAACACAGACATTTTTCTTCTCCTACATTTTGAAAATTGGAAATGACCCTGATGAGAGCGGTGAGACCGAAGCCAAACAGTAACAACCAGGAAAACAACAACAATGAACTCAAAGACAATAAAAACACTTTGTAGATCTGAGGACAACTGCAGAGTTACTGATAATTCTCTCAAGGATTATTACTATGAACAACCACATTCATAATACATCTGAGTTGTTTACATGAGGACGTTTCTGTTGATATTCCCGTTTCCATGTTCAGGGTCTTGTCTTGAAATAGTTTCTGTACCTGATCTTCATACAACAGCAACGAAGAGAGAGTTGCAAGTACGGTGTGCTCCAAGGATGCACGATATTTGGATTGAAACACATCGAACACACTCATTTTATCACGTACTACAGTGTTATCCACAACTTTTTGGTTCTTTGACTGTTTAAGTGTAGCCAAGGTGGAAGTTATTTTATTTTTATGATGTTTTTATAGCTTATTGTGACTGATTGCCTTTCTGGGAACGTGTTTGTATGTTCCCTTTATTTATCATAAAAATACCAAAATGCTACTTCCTGCCCCAGCAAAGAGGATTTTGTCTGTCTTTGCCACTAAAATCTTATCAAAATATATAAAAAAGAAACATTCACTGATGCTTTTGTCTTTATTTCCCGCTGTAACTGTGGACCGAACTGTGACTTGTGTACGTTACAACTCTAGTAATGTCAGTTCAGTTGCTGCAATTATCCAAATTGGGTTTTGCATTAAAAAAAAAAAAGACGCATGACAAATGACAAACTCAGAGTTATATCCTTTACCTACAGTGTGGGCTGTATTATTCATAAATCTGTGCACTAATGTGTGTAACGTGACCATTTGAAAATCACTTCCATTCCATAATCAGTCTCCGGAAGCTTAACACTGACTAGTTAATGCAGATTAATTTCCTCCTTCCATCCGTTATGCTCTTCGCAGATCATTTTGAAAGGGAAATTTGATGCATATTTCATATTCATTAAGTCAAATTAGGCTCGGCTTGTTCATCAGCATTCCCATATCAGTACGCGCCTGCTGCCATCGCCGCTCTTTGCTGACTGACAGCCCACCCGCCCTTCCTTTTTTCCTAACCTGTTCATTATCCGTGCCACTCCGCTGTCTCCCGCTCCCTATTTTAGGAAGTTGAAAAAATTCGGAGCCATTTTACCTTAACTTTCTCCGTCTCAGAACAATCGCTGCACTTAACTGCCTGTGGCGCTGCCAGGCCAAGTGAAATCTCCTTTCTATCCGCTGGTCCAAGTGGATTAGCAATTAGAAGAGCCCGAGGATGATCTCGCCAACCGCCCCTGGCATCGGCCTGCCTCATATCAGTAGTAAACTCCACCACAGATAAGGGCGGTCTTCACGGGAAGGCTTTGTCCTCCTCGCTCAGTAATAGACAGCAACATTGTGTATTGGATTAGTACGGCTAATCAGAGAAGAAGATCAGTGAAGAATTGGAATGTTATTGATTAGGACATGGGTCCTCAATGCCACCAGGAGCACCTGATAGCATCTCTTATTTACCAACTACCTTGATGAATCACTAGGCGCTGATAAAGCTGACAATGCCCTTGAGTTCCCCAGCTGCAGACGGACTGTGCACCGTGTGCTGCACAGCACCAGAGGACAGGCAATCCTGCAAAGTGTGTGCATGGATATTGATTGCAGTTTTTATAGATTATTCTAGTCCCATCTATAAAAAAACTGTGTCAGCAGCAGCTGCAGATTAAATTTTAGCGAGCTTCTTTAGCAAGAAAATAAACACCCACCGTGTCAAGTCTGCTTGTGTTTGTTGACTTCAGGTTTTAGAGTGAATCTCTTGACACCTGCTGTCCAGATTCACCATTTTAGACCAACATTCAACAATCATGCAGCAAAAAATCCATCACAGAAGAAGGGGAAAAAAGATACCTTTTTCTTCCACCCACAGTAGCCCCACTGGACCAGAATGCAATGCAGCTACAAGGCAATTGACATTTCGTGCAAGGGCCAGGTTGCAGACACACCCCAGTGTTCACAGTGGTTGGGTCGTGAGCAACAATATATTTATTTGCTCAGAAACCCCTCAGAGATCGAAGGCAAGGCTCACACCCCTTGTTGAAAGGCATTCTGGGAAATAGTGGTGGAAGTAAAGTAGAAGTAGATGAGACAGGTTGAGGGGAAATGGGGACGCCAAAGACAAGTTATTGTAAACTACCTCTGGAATGCACTTCTCAAACCGATGATACACAGGATGTGTAAAAAAGGAACGGAAAGAGGATTTCATCCCTTAAGACGGGACTGATGTTCTCGCCAATCTTATAAATAAACTGAATTTCAACACTTAACTCTGGACTTCAGAGTTGGATGACGCATAGAAGAAAATGTGGTTGGACTCTTTCCCAGCGATGAATTTCTCATCAGGTCATTTGAACATATTACAGCAGCTTAACAATGCAGAGAGATGATTAGGATGAGATATGCAGAGGACAGAAATAGTAATCAAGATAATTTCCTTTATTCTCACGGACTGCATGCACAGCAATACTTGATGCAGCTCAATGCAATTATGAGAATATCATGATGAAGTCTCCAGTAAATGCCTCCTTGTTATTAAGAGGTTTCATCCACCTTTTTTTTCATGCTAACTCAGGCATACCGACTGAACTGCAGGAGCTGGCAGGCGACAGCAAAAATTAGACGAGGTTCCAGGTTTTATGCCGGCTTGAAGTTCACTGTTTTATATCTGTGAAAGTCTGTGAATAAGCAGTGCATGTTTGAACATAAATATCTGTTAAATATGTCCAGCATGTTGTCACTGATGTCACAGGTGGTGTCATGGATAGTCATAGGATTATCAGAGTTGGTAGTATTCATTATTGTCCTTCCACAAATCCAAAGCAATCTTTCAAATTGTGACATTTTTGGCGATTTGTAATCTTTCACTAGGACCAAAGTGGTGGACCAACCCTGCAATTATTGATTCTTATATGTTGATTATTTTGTTGATTAATCCATTAGTTAGTTAGTTAATCCAAGTAGTTCATTTGATCCCTAAAATGTCTGATAAGGGTGGAAAACATTGATGCAATCAAATGTTTTCATCGCGGTCATGGAGGAGGAGAGAAACCAGAAAATATTCACATTAAAGAAGTTGGAATCAGATAATTTTGACCAATTAAAAGATTATCCACAACCTAATTGATGACTAATCAATTAATCGTTGCAGCGCTACCAATCAAGCAGTAACACCAAACCAGTAGCATTGCTAAAATGATACCACACAATGAAACTAGACCAGTATTATTTCAGGTGCTGGTTGTTTTTTTGATGTCTTGGGAAAATATTCAGACGTCCATGTGAAGCAGGAGTCAGCGGTGGCACAACAACACGTTTATGCAGCTGGACCACCCAGTATGTAAATCCAGCCATGGTCCTAGATATGTTTGGGCTGTTCTCCAGTATTTTTGTTTCACTCGATTAGTATATTGAATTCAGACTTCTTTCATGTTTTCAAACTGCATAAAATGTGACAATCAGCCGTCTCTGAGGAACGGCAGAACATTCCCAGTTTTAAAAAAAAAACCCTGATGTTTTTGAAGTTTTCTAACTTTCTCAATCATTTGCTGAATAAATACAGTGACAGCTGCTTTCATTAAAATCATATTCAGGGTAATTATGATGCATATGATGCCAGTCAGTTCATCAGACGGCTGTTTGGACACATTAGTTGAGTGAATCCTTCTATAGAAGCTTGGATAGGCTCGGACTGCTGTCTAAATTCTTTACAACTATCTTCCGAGCCTTCTGCTCCACTAATAACTCTACTGATATCTATCTGAGACATGAGCGCGGGAGAAATATGAGGGGAGCTATATGAAAAGAATATTACCAAGGCTGAGACCAATATGGGATTAGGATTTGACTCAACAGTGTTTGAGGTGTCAGTCTGTAAAGCCTGTAATGGAATCTGCCTCACCCTGCCATAAGGAGCTGCAGCCACAGAATTTCATTAGTCTGTCAAACACTGGGGAGTTCAAGTGTGATGATCACAAGAATGAAAATCTGTAGGAGAACATACAGAATATAGGCAGGCTCAATCTACAGTTCTTGTATCTACTGCTAAAAACCTGGACACACCTTTTGGAATGTAGACGGAGGAGATTTTCAAATTAAAACATGAAGCTAATTGTCGTGTCACTTTATGGTAGCGCTTCGTGAGGAACGGCGCACCCATTTATTTTCTATGGGTTGAGTAAATCAATACTGTGGTAAAGCAAGCAGGGCAGGATGGATCAGCAATGACAGAAAAAGGAAGAAGTTAAACGTTGACCTTGGGAGGTTCATGGTCATTTGCTAAAAGAGATTGCAAAGAAAAGAAAGATCATGTCACCAATTTTCTTTATAAACCAGCTGAATGAATCTTTAGTAACCATTTAGTTTGTCTGCAGTTTCGTGCTCATGTGTGTTTAAGAGCATTTGTGAGTAAATAATTAGAGTTCAATGCATGTAGTAATAAGCAACCAGGTGAGTTTTTAGTGTTTACATTGGAAGCACAGGAGCTGGTTTGCAGTAGTTACTCTCCAACACAGTACACTGTAATCATACAAGGTCAAACCTGCTATTTATACACATTCTGTTGATAACTGTAGTTCATTTTTGCACCTTTTTAACCAAAGTTCTTCCATATCGGCCCTTTAAAGCCTCCTATCTTCACGCACCTCTGTTTAATGCTACCTGCTGTAACGCAGACCAAGACTTCCACATGATTAGGCCACCGTGATTGATTCCTGACAGCCTCAGGAGATAAAGCTGAGTGTAGGTGGATTTTTCTAAACTCCATCCCCCTCAAGTAAACGCTGTCCTATTTCCTATTGTGAAGAAAACCCTCAGCACTTCCTCGCACAGTTGCCATGAAACCCCCCTCCTCCCCTCCGTCTCACCAAATCTGGGAGACGCTCAGCGGGGCGCCCGCTGGGAGAGCTGACTGATCCTCTGGGCCCTGGGTGCTCCGGTCCCCTCCCACCCATATGCCGGGGACAGCAGGGGGGAGCCGTCACTCATCTGTGGTGTCTCTCTCGGCACTTCCCTAATCGTGATTACTGCCTCCATCCTGGGAGTGTGCGAGAAAAGCAGCATCCACCTGACTCTATCAGGGGAAACTCTTTATCCTTGTTTGTTCTAAAAGAGAAGACGTGCTTATGCTGTTGGGACCTGCGCGTTCTCCTTTATGTGATTTTAATTGAGGCAGTTAAGCCTCCCTTGGAGGAATCTGGCTATTAAGCACTTGGAGTTGCAGACAAACATGTTTTCATATAGAATCCTAGTGTTCAGTAGTTAACCCATGGAGCAGAATGGAAGTGTGGGGGGGCGATCATTGACCTTGCTTTTCCACATCTGTGCAGTGTGAATGTTATCATCGGTGAGCAGCAAGCAGACAAAGCTCTCGCCTTCGCACACTGCAGAAGACGTTTTTACGCTGTGTATGTGTGTGTGTGTGTTGGCTGTGGGTGGTGAGTATTTATCTGTGCGCACATATTGTTACGTGGGGTGTGTGTGTGTGTTTGTATGATAGTTACATTGTGTGTGCAGCGCGGCCATCTGGGTAGAATATGTTATCTGTGCTGCCTGTATGGGTTTTCCATGTACGTGTGTGTACATAATAAGACGGTGTTTGGACATAAGGTGTGTGTGCATGTGTGTGGTGTGATGCCAGGGTGTGGACTTGTATTACTCACATTGTGGGGACATAAATCTAATCAATTCCTCGCACTGTGGGGCCCTGCTTTCGTTATGGGGACAAAATGTGAGTCCCCATAATGTGAATCATATAACTTCAGGGTGAGGACTTGGTTTAAGGTTTGGGTAGAGTTAGGATTTAGTTAAGGCTAAGGTAAAGGGTTAGGCATGTGGCGGGTATGTTAGGGTAAGGCTCTGGGAAATGAATGTAAGTCTATGTAGCGTCCCCAGAAGTGATTGAAACACAACTGTGTGCAAGTGTGCGTGGAGTGTGAAGGCCTGACTAAAGCAGATAAATGTCCTCAGTCCACACCTGCCAAGCAGCTTAGAGAGGCATGTTGGAGCCTTGTCGATCTGTGTGTGTGTGTGTGTGTGTGTGTGGTCAGGGTGGGGTTGCCGGCTGGACGGAGGGTGGTTGAGCTCGGTGACACCTTCCCACCTTTCTAGCTACTCGGCTGCTGCAGCCTCACCTCGCCTCACTTTTCCAGCGCGGTGTGCTGAAACATAATGGCCTCTAAAGCCGGGATTGATGTTATTGTTGCCACGGGGTTGCTTTGTGAGCCAGTTAATGGGGTTGTTAACCGAACGTGGCCCGGACAATACACCTCGCACACACACATACACACACACACACACACACCCTCTCGCCACCACTATATACTCCTTGGGGGAAAGGAGAGGGTTATAACTTCTCTTTTTCCTCGAGATGATTTTATTTAGCCTTACCGCATGTTTGCTGCCAGGGCTGAGGACTATAGGCTGTAAAGATTTGATTTTTCTTTTCTTTTTTTTTACGAGAGAGAAAGGAGCCTTTTGTGGCTGCTGATGACTCAGCGGGTTCAGCTTTAATACCTGAGCCGTCACAAGAGTATCGATGCATGCACTAGTGTTTTTATATCCAATTCTGACCCCCTGGGAAGGTGTTCCGCGACACTTACTCGAGAAAGTCAAGATGCAGGACGACTGCAGGAGCTGCTTTGTGCTGCATGATTTCAGCAGGACAAAATTCAGGACCTGAAGGGTCACTTTTCTTATTCGATAGGTGACATGGGGATAGGGAGGAGGAGGCGACATACCACGAACATCCCCGCCGGGCACTGAACCAAGACTGCTGATGGACCCGGTACACCGCATAAGTTCACTGCTTTCCTCTCTGCTCATTTTGCAGTGCTGCACCACAGTACAACAACAAAATGACTTGCACTTGTGGAGATAATGAAGCTAATACAGGTATAATTTAGACAAATTCTGCTCTAAAACACAAAGGAGTGTAGTTCCAGTGATTAGAATTAATGTGCTCAATATGGTGCAGTCTAAAACTCGTTTTATAGATGCCACCTGAAGCAGAAACGAAATAGGGATGAATGTGGAGAGATAAACTGAGCTCCATCTCTCCGTCTCCTCACTCCCTGCAAACACCCGTGCCACATCCAGTTACACTGAAACACTGAAGCCAGTGATGACGTTTCACTTGAGGGGGCCGACTTGATGTATCAATCTGCGTTTAGCTCCCCAGCAGACGCAGACAGGGAGGCACAAAAACAACTCGTCCCTGTTCTTTGTTTATGAGACGCTGTAGTTCTAATTGCTGCTGTTTCCTACCATCGCTGGATAGTGTCACGTCTGTTCTCGCCTTCTCATAACATTGCAATATGTGTTGGTTGTTAGCGGTATGTTTTGGGTTCGTCAGGCTTGATTTCACGTTTTGCAGGCTTGAAATTGGGTATCATTTCAAGGAGACAGGGCTGTGGGTTGGGACTGTCTCCACTTACACAGCCAAGAAGTGGGCACGGGGCCTAATGGACCTGGGAGATAAAAGTTTCTCTTTTCTGGTAGGGAATAGAAAAAATGATGTGCTATTAAATATCCTACCCGAAAAATATAGGTGAAAAAGACTCTAATGGCTCAATGCACATGCACGTATGTGTGTGTGTGTGTCTGTGTGCATGGACTCCAGATTTGCTGGTATGCAATATGAATGTGGGCAGAGTGAAATGGCGGCTAATTTAGGGATTCATTTTGAACAAAGCCTCGGCACTGTAAGTGCTCCAGTTACTGAGCAGCAGGGAGAGTTTTCAGAACAGTACCTGCAGGACTCTTCTGTCAGCATTAAGTCCAGTGTGTGTGTGTGTGTGTGTGTGTGTGTGTGTGTGTGTGTGTGTGTGTGTGTGTGTGTGGAAACCAGTCTCTCCTTTACTCGGCGGGCTGAGGTGGACATAATGAAACCCTGATGGAGGAAGACGCTAATGTGCTAATGTTGTTCTGAGATCTTAAGTGTGGTGTTGTCGGTTTTGCTTAAAATTTTCTCCCGTGGCTCTGACAGCATGTGGGCGGCACACAAGCAAGCTGGCAAGCACACGGGCGAACAAATAAAACAGAATGATTATTGGTTATTATTAGCCTTTGTCTCAGAGGCATTTTACGATCAAAATATCAAATGAATGGAGAACTTGAGAACGGAGGAACTCTGGATTTTTAATATTTAAAATATTATTGCGGTAATGAAACAACCTCAGAAAAATTCATTTTTTTCTCATAACTAAATATACAAGCTGTTCTCAGAGGGAAAAAAAAGAAAAGGTTTCCAGTACGCTGTTTGAAGCTAGAAAAGGTGGCAGGTGTTGCCACGGAAACAGAGTCACTGCTTGTGAAAAACAACGTTAAAATATACGTTTTTGTTTTGTATATTTGGCAAGCGACCGCAGTGTGAGCGGGATATTAAATATAATAAATATATGTAATAATGTACGTAAAGGATAATGTCACAAATTCATGGACAGTGCGTCTTCCAACCTCCACATCGTTCAGTTATTCCTGATAATGGACCTTGTCGGATATTATCCCCCACACACAGTTAATATTGGGTCCAATGCATCTCCTTAATATCTGGTTTTAAACCCAGTTAAGATGTAACTATCAGACACTCACACTGCAATCATTACAGTCAGATATCAGACTGCTTTCATTTGCAGATTAACCTCTACTAATGCACAGAAATTACATGAATTAGACCTCAACATGTAGATAATGTAACAGTAAGCGAGCTAACACAACCGGACTGCTGTCGATATAAAGTGTACATGCTCAGGTTATGCGTGTATAACACAGCATATAATGATGATATGAGCTGTATTTTATAATTCAGATTATAGAAAAACATTTCACAAAACATAACCTGTGGCGACGCGTCTTGATAAATACAGCGATGTGGTTCCAGCTTTATTAGCATGCAGACACAGCAGAACATCGCAGCGAGTACAGATACGAGCATCTGTCCTTTTAACGGCGGTGCGTATCAGTAAAGGGATCTGCACGGCTCCTGTAAGGCATCAAAAAGGAGATGACGCTGTAAAACATGCTGATAAGAACATAAACACACAGAATGTGATTCGCTGGCCGAGTGTGAACGCAGCGTCCGCTGTTACGGCGGCTGCCACAGTCGTCTCAAACCGGCTAAACCGTCACACGATTTGCATATCTGTGCTGTAAATCCAGCGGCTGATGTAAACGCAGCAGGGGAAGCTAACTCTTTTCAACCGGCCACAGCGGAAGGTGGATCAAGAAGTAGCATCTGTTTCTTTCAGTCTTTTTTTTGTTGTCTTCTTCTTCTAAACCAGCCAGAAAGGTTTATTGAGTATAGAAAAGAGGCTCTGATCGATGGTCGCCTCCTGTCAAACCCACTAACTCAGCAGCCGCCGCCGTAATTTACTTGCAGTTGGCTGGAGGTGAGCAGCAATTTCACACCTTGCTTCCAAAGACATGAGAGCCACTGAAGGTGGCATCGAACCTCTTCATTAAACCCCTCAGCACCTCACGACTGTCAATGATTGTGTAATTACTCGATGATAATAATAATATAGTTGCACAGGGTCAAATCCCACATCGATGAAGGTCACTAATACTAAAATATTACCAGCAACCATTGTTTTAATCACAAATACTGAGCTATTCTTAACATTAATGTGTTATGAATATCTGTTGTTGTGATGTACTTTGCACAGCTGTTACAAGAAGTCAGCTGTGTGAGTGTAGAAGTCAGTAATAACGGCAATATGCCAGACTCCATTACAAATTGAGTGATTTTAAGAGTTGTTCCATCACAAGGAGAAACTTAATCATCTTTGTGAAACAGCTATGGCAAATTTTACATCATTGACGCCTTCTTGTGAAATCGGCATTAAATACAATAACTTGAGATGTTTCTTTCCTCGTAAAAAAGTGTTTGTTTGCGGCGGTATCGTTGTTTTTTTGTGTGTGTTTGAAGTTGATCCCGTCTGCTTCTCAGTCTGAAGTGCACCGTACATCCCTGCAGCTGTTTGAACACACTGTTTCAAATGATTCCAACCATTTACACCAGATTTATTAAAGAATATAACCTACTGACAGTAAACATGTGAATTTTCACAAATCAGTTAAAGTATGGATTACTTATTTGGAGAATAAAGTGGAAAAAAGTCACCGGATTCCCTTGAAAAACACATTTTGAGACTGTGTTACCTTCGAGAAACACTGTCCACAATAAATTCTTCTGTTGACTTCTTGTTAATTCGTCAATTGTTAAACATTTCACTATAGTGAGGGCAGGGCCTAATTCCCTCTGCTTCAGACCCAGTCGTATTGGTGTTTTGGCTGCTTGTGCACTGGGTAGATATTTTAATTTTCAGCATCTTACTTCTGTTGGATGGTTTACTGAAGAGAACCGGGGACAGAGAGAGAGAGAGAGAGGTTGAGAGAAGATGACACAGGACTCAAATTTGCTGCACATAAAGCAACGCTCTGGGAACAGCCCGCGTCTCCAGTCTTATTTCAGCAGTCTTGCCTTCCTCGGGAGTGATTCAGCCTTTTTGGATGGATTTATCAAGTGACTCAGGAGAAGTGCGAGTGGGGAGGCGGGAGGGGCGGGGGGGGATTTGGGGAGGAGAGCAGATCAAGTGGTTTCCTCTAATGAGCCCTGTCAACAGTGTTCTGCCTATAAACAAATAGGGCTGACAGATGACACAGTGGCAGCACTCGTCTCCGTCTCCCCGGCAAACCA
This sequence comes from Diplodus sargus, assembly GCA_903131615.1. NCBI lineage: Eukaryota > Metazoa > Chordata > Actinopteri > Spariformes > Sparidae > Diplodus > Diplodus sargus. The sequence goes on along the minus strand of CAEMYA010000417.1, from coordinate 631,085 downwards.
CCTGTCGACGCCGGTTTTTGGTCTCCAGGAAATGTGTCGCTCTGCTGAGAAAGCTTACCGCCGCCTCTCTCTCTCTCTCTCTCTCCCTCCCTCTCCATCAGTGTGTTTGTCATCCCTCCCCTCCTCTTCCTCTCTAAAACACAGACTCACACTTTTTAGGGCATCATGGAAAGCCATTAGTCATTATTTTCTCCGCTGTCTCTCCCTCCCTCCTGCACGTTCACTGTCACTTGCCAGCTCTCTGCCGCCGCTCAAGAAATTATGAATTATGCTTGTGTTTCAGTCTCTACAGGGGCTGCGACTAGGAGGCACCGACCGTAGAGCTGCGGCTTTGTTTTTTTTCTCCCCTTTTCTTAAAAAACGCCTTTTTTTCCTCTCCAGGCCCGTCAATCACAATTCCAACCACCCAGGTCCACCACGTACACCGCAGTGCACCGCATTGAGTCGAACCAGCCTAATTTGTATCACAATTTCACCACTCGTCAAGCGTGTTTGGCGTGACAAAGAAGGAAGGAGCTCCACTTTTCTGTTGTTGTCATTTATTCCCCCGGCGTGGCAGAGACCGCCCGCCACTAAATGTTCTCCATTTCTTAATTTCACCGCGAACGCCAGCGTGGATCCACTGGCGTGGCGCCGCTGCCATTCACTCGGGCTTAATTGGCATTCATACGGAAGCCTGCTCGGCGCTTCGCAAGCTGTGCAGCCGCAGTATGAGGCTGTTTGACTTCAGTAAGAGCATGTCAGATTAAAGTGTTATTTATAAGAGAGGGTGGATGCACCAGAGCCAGAGGAGTGAGAGGGTGGAGGGGTTCGGCTATTGGTCTTTTTCAGTCCCAAACACATTGCACTTCTTTTCGCCTCTAATCCAGCCGTGGGTATCAGGCCTGCAGGCTGCAAAAAAAGCTCCGAGGAGCAGTGAGAAAACATATGTGACAGGCCCTAAGCCGATGACTCAGATTAAAAATGGGTGCTGTATACCCATCTGAAGCTTTATGACAGGGTGACGAACATTTCCAACTATGGGCTTACAGCGTGTTGCCTAAGAGGATTTTCAAATAGAGAGAGTGTCTTTTTTTTTTCCTTAATGCATTCAATAGAATAAGAGCATTGTGCTGCGCGCTGTGTTCACATGCCTTTTGTGTTACATAATATGCCATATTGTCCTTGGGTCGCTTTGCACAGGGAGCCTACACATGCTCTTTGAAGTGGTTAAGTGTAGTCCAAATTATTAATGCTAATTCTGCTACAGCTGATTTAGCTCTCCTCTTGTTAGCGGCATTGAGCGCTCAGAACATACAGTCGGGGCCCCCGAGGGACTGTGATTCTGCCAGTTTTCCTCTCAGAGCTGAGCGGCGAGGGAGAGAGAGCGCACTGATTTAGGAAGTGTGTGAGCCTTTCCTAAGAACTTATGCATAACTAATCCTGTAAAACCCATTGATCACTGACACAAGCCCGTGGACGTATTGAGGTATTGATTTAAGATTCGGTAAAGACCCTTATTTAGAATGCAGGGCTTTACTAATTCAGATTTCCCCTTTTTTACGCTAGCTGTGCACGTGCCTGAAGCAAAGGCATGAACCCGGCCTCTTCCTGACCTGACCTTCACTGAAAACCCTCCAAGACTCAAAGCCAGACTCTCAGCTCTGATGGCGGCGTGGCTGTGGGTCCCGTCTGCAACACATCGCAACACCTACTCCACATATTGACGTTACGTTTTGTACACACATTCATTAATGACCTGTGATCACTGGAGTGGATCTCTGACCTTTAATCTAGCGCCATCATCAGGTCAAACATTTAATTCGTCCAGCGCTTAAACCTGCAGAAACAACATGACTCCAATTAGTCGGTAATGGCAGGTAAATTCACAGGGTTATTTAATTAGCTCGTCAAAAGCTAATGCAGCTCTGAGCTGTTTCTCTTCCTGCTTCCAATAGGAATTACTGAGGATTGTCTCCTTCTGTCAGAAAGACAGAGAGACATTCATTAGATCATTTCATCAGGCAAGGCAAGTTTGTTTGTATAGCACAATTCAGACGTAAGGCAACTCAAAGTGCTTTACAGGCGCATACAAATTACATTAAAAGACATTAAAAATCGCATTAAAAGACATACGATGGATCAAACCACACAGGTTAAACCACCATTAGATCATTTCATTCGTGTTGTGCAACCAAAAGGCCCAAACCTGACGCTCCAATCAACACATTGTTGGGAACCTAATCAGATCCAAACCTTGTCCATAGTTTGATACAGCGGAATGACCGAAACCCTTGACAACTTGAAAGCTCTCGAGTCTGTTGGATCCGTGTCAGCTCACGGATTTTATCGACAGAACATCTAACACATTCTATCTTGCGGTTTTCTAACTGTCTTATCCTCTCTGTCCTCGCAGGGCTGAAGGTGCGTGAGGTGATGATCAATGTGTCTCGACAGCAAGTGGAGGATTTTCACGGCCCCGAGGACTACTGGTGTCTCTGCGTGGCCTGGAGCCACCTGGGCACCTCCAAGAGTCGCAAGGCCACCGTCCGCATCGCCTGTGAGTATGGAAACACCGCAGCGGTCTGTGCTGCGTGTAGCATTTTGCAAAATAAGCGACAAATGAGCAAGAATAAGCTACTGACTCTAAACCTGCAGTGTAGGACCTTTCATATCTTTGCCAAACATGTTGATGAAGCCTGTCACTGCCAGTCAAATCTGTCTTCATGTCAGAGTGTTTTAAATCTAGTGTCTGGGTCTTTTCAGCGCTGGCACGCTGGTACTGATGCACTGTACGTTAGCCAGCACTGATTGGTTTGTCAGAGCTGCAGGAGGGAGTGACCGGATCCTTTTCTTGTGACCATCAGACCAGAAGATAAATAGAAAAAAAAAGATAAAGGCAGAAAAAATAAGAGCTCCTCAAATACAGCGAAGCAAAGTGTGACTAGCTGTCAGTCACTGCGACAAAAACCATGATTTTCTCCTGCAGGTCCCGGTCGTATTATGATCACACGGAGTGACAGCTCTCCAAAACTGATTTACTTTGTCTGCTCGTGTGAGTTTAACCTCTGCAGCTGAGAGACAGCAGGGACATTTTTTGATTTTTCTTTTTTTTGTGTTTGTTTTCTCTTCTCGTTGATTTTGGACCAAACTGTGAGAACACAAGCGAGCCGACGTTATCTTAACAGAAAACGAATCAGATTTGTCGGTGGTGAAATAATCAATTCCCAGAAACAAATGCTGTCTGATCAAGTTTAGACACAATCAGCTATTCACAGCTGGTGTTGTCCAAATCCAATACTGCTGCCACAGGGTGTTACAGGTAATCTAAGAGCCCTGCGCTGCGTTGAATTCACTCTTTTAACTTGATTGGGTTATACGACCCCGAAAGAGGCGGCTCAGACAAATCGCACGTCTTTTGTTGCCATTTGAAGAACGTAAGAGTTTGAGATCAGAGGCGCGATGTCAAAATCTTTATCTGATGCATATCACTGTGCGCCACTTGCACCAACCTGTCGAAGGTTTTAAAAGGAACTGTCATTCTTGTATTTCCTCTGATGTGAAGGGGATCACTCCTGATCCAAGTGTGCATGACACACATTCTGACGTTTTAAAGGCTGTCGGTGGAAAGCAGTTGCTTCTCAAAGGCAGTTTGGAGAACAGGGCAGAATGAGCTCTGTCGCCATTGTATGCACATGAATGCCCGAGATGATCAGAGCAATCCTCGTGCACTTCCCTCCACCCAGTGTATCCTCTAAACCACCTTGTCAACAGATTACCTAGCACCGGGGCCACAGGATCCTCTATCTTCCACGAGCTGTATTGGGTTTTGAAGGTCGTGGCGTGCAGCGCCGAGGGCAGGACGGCGTGTTAGCTGCCGAAGAGGATTGAGGCCAGGATGACCGTAACACTTGACACCTGACAGCTGCCTCTTATCTCCCCACACAGACCTGAGGAAAAACTTTGAGCAGGACCCCCAGGGGAAGGAGGTGCCAATCAACGGGATGATCGTTCTGCACTGTCGCCCCCCAGAGGGAGTTCCTGTGGCGGAGGTAAGACTGCTCCTCCTCTCCTGAAAGAGGAGAAACTTATACTCCCACTGAGCGGAGAAGATCAGCAGCAGAGTAGCCGTCGTCTTTCCTGCGAGAGAGAGAGTCTCTGCTCAGATTCTCCCCTCAGCTCTGCTCTGTCTGACCTTTAACAGATTGTGTTGGATGGCAGCAATGAATGCACATAAACACTTCAGAATAGAGGTGTTGAAATGGAGAGGATTCACAGCATACATCTGAATAAAACATGTATCAAGAAGACACATCTCAGAGCGTCACATTTAGTTTATAGTGCCATTAGGCTTTGCAAGTCTTTGTGAGTTCACACTGTGAGAAACATCTGGCTAAAAGTGGGTCAGGCCACAAAGTGAGTGGTCCAATTACAAATTTGGAGGCTGATTTAAGGGTGTGTGTGTGTGTGTGTGTGTGTGTGTGTGTGTGTGTGT